>CATIWR010038430.1:0-60280 GCA_949677035.1 Omphalea diandra | reverse complement strand
TGACATACGATTATTAACTATCGTTTTTCATAATATTTCATTGATGTACTAAATTTTTTTTAAAACATTTGTTCGCCACTTAAAATAGTGGTCGAAACAATTCAAGTATAATAAATATTCTCTCTCGTTCACCAGTTAAATTATAAATCAAAATGACAAAATATTCGCTCGTTCGACAATTTAACTAGCAGACTAATTACATACACGAATGTTATGTTTGTGCATATAAAATTATTTTTGTCTGAACTAATTTTCATAATTTTATTCACTATTATTTTTAATAATATTTTCATTTATGTGCTAAATTTTTTTCAAAAAATATTTATTCGTCTTTTATAACAGCAGGTGAAATAATTAAAAAAATTTAAATAATTTTATATTTTATATATTTTATTTAAAAATATTTTACTATTTTATTTTATAATATTTTATATATTTTATTATTATATTATATCTTAAAATATATAATAATTTTATTATATTATATTATAATAAAATAATAAATATATTATATTATATAATATAATATTATATTGATGCAGCCTTAAGGCTGCATCTGCTGCAAGGCAGCAGCATAAAAAGTTGTTCACAGTAACGTCCGCCGGCGGACGCAACTGTTTGTCTACTCCCTTTTCGCAAATATTTTTTAATTTGTCTTATTTTAATAAATATTTTTTAATTAACACTATTTTGTTAATTTTTTTTTTTAACATTAATTAGAAAATTAACCCGGTATAAAACACCCCACAGTTGTTTTGCGACAACAAAAGTGCTCTCTACATGACCATAAATCCTGTTTTCCATGCTCGTACAAAACATATAGAGATTGATTATCATTTTGTTTGGGAAAAGGTCGCCATTGGTGCTCTGATAACTCGGTACATTCCCTCCTCACAGCAAATTACAGACCTTTTTACAAAGCCGTTATTGAAGCTGCCATTTTTTAACTTTCAAGGCAATCTTAGAGTTCACTCTCTTCCTACATCCAGCTTGAAAAAAGGTGATAAAGAAGGCACTCAAACTATAAAGCCAACTTCTATTATTGCTCCCAATATAGAAAATGCTTATGTCGCTACATCTGACAGTAAAGATTTTGCTGAAATTGCCGAAATATTTTAGGAAATTATTTCAAACAGATTTTTCACTAATTATGGTCCTATTTTCTCTCTTTACTGTTGTAATATATTTAGGTGCCATTTGCCTTTATTTAGGTCTCTCGTGTAGCATATTTAGGTGATTGTATCCCTCATACATGATAAGGAATTAGAACTAATTTTGTTCTCTAAATTTTTTAGGTAGGACCACAAAAGCAATAGTACCATACAAAAAATCAAGAAATATTGAAAGGCTTTACCTTAACATTGTGCTCTTCCCTAATTTTCTTGTCCACTGCAGACAGATCAGAGAGGAAGCTGATCAAAGACCTACTTAGAAGAAACATGAACTGTACAACACACAAATCTTTAAGGTTTCTTATGATCCAATTCATCGTGGATAACGTTCAAAATTAAATTTAGGTCATATACTAGCATTATGTCCACCGATATTTTAGGTTTTTCTCTGCATTGGTCATTATGCAACAACTAATCCCTCATTTGCATGGCATGAAGAGACCTGGCAATAGCTTTTTTCCAAGTCCTCATACCATAATTGTCTCATATAAATCACCGTTCTTGTTTGTTGCAATTTTGAAGGCAAAACCAATAACTGCATAACTGTAATTATGACTCAGGAGAAGAAGGCAACATGTGGGGTAGAGTGGAAGATAAATGTAGCAGATGGGTCATCAAAGATTTTGGTCCAAGAAACAGCAGGACCTGCCACCAGAGCCTGGCTTGGTCTAAAGGCTTTGTTATTGAAAGTTTGGAAATTTTTTGAGAAAGCAAAGGACATGGGAGTAAATGACCCAAGAAAAGTAGTTCATTGTTTAAAAGTAGGGATGGCACTCACTGTGGTCTCACGTTTACTATATGAGGCCTTTATATGAAGGTGTTGGAGGAAATGCCATGTGGGCTGTTATGACAGTGGTTGTAGTCTTTGAAAATACTGTTAAGTAATTAGATTGTTTAACTATATGGGATTATATATTATCAAGCCATCACTAATCTGATTAAATATATTCTGTAGGTGCAACAATATCTAAAAGCTTGAATAGAATTGTTGGAACCTCTTTTGCTGGATTACTTGCGTTTGGTGTCCATTAGGTAGCTATTCAATCAGGAGAAAAATTTGAGCCTTTTATTGTTGGTGCATCAGTTTTTTTTACTAGGTATGTCACATTATTTCAAAGCCAGGTTTATTGTTAAAAACATCACTTGAACTCACTTTCGTCTTTACTACGTGTTGATCAGTTTTCGCAGCAACTTTCTCTAGATTTATCCCCTCTGTGAAACAGCGATTCGATTATGGTGCCATGATCTTTATTGTCACCTTTATTCTGGTTGTTGTCTCTAACTATCGGGTGGATAAATTGTTTGAATTGGCTCGTCAACGAATATCCATCATTATCATTGGCACATCTTTATGCATTTTTGTGAGCATCCTGATTTACCCCATTTGGGCTGGTCAAGAGCTATATACTTTAATCACTAGCAATATGGACAAACTTGCCAATTCCTTAGACAGTAAGTGCTTTCCCAGACAGTCAAACACTTCAGTTAGAAATGACAACTTATTTCCAGTTTTAGTTACTGAGGAATATGCCATTTTTCAGGTTGTGTAGCTGAATACTTGGATCAAGGTGACAGTAACAAAACATCTACCAAAAACTTGCTTGGTTACAAATGTGTTCTGAGATCAAAGTCCAGCGAAGAATCCATGGTACGTGCCTGCAGCCAGGGCTACTAGATGAGAGATTATTAGATGTGTTCTGAATTTTTTGTGGTTAATACTGTTTTTGGATAGGCCAATTTTGCTAGATGGGAGCCTTCCCATGGCAGTTTCAACTTCAAACATCCATGGAAACAGTATCCAAAGATCTTGGCATCAATGCGCAACTGTGCTTGCTGCATTGAGGCTCTTACTAGCTGCATTGATTCAGAAAATCAGGTGATTAACCATGTTCCCAAATTGGTATTTTTTGTTAGTTAATTTGGCTTAGACCGTGATTCGAACTTGAAACCTTTCAACCTTAAAGATTAAGTCCAATATCACTGTACCAAAGGACTCATGAGTCCAAAAATCTGCCTTCAACAACTTTTTTTTTTTTTTCATGCTATATAACACAAGCAGCAAATTTTTCAGGCCCCGAAGTTCGTAAAGAAGAAAGTAATCAGTGTTTGCCTAAGAGTGAGCTTCAGTTCTTCCAATGTTATAAGAAAGCTATCAGAAACTATCAAAAGAATGAAAAGATCATCAAACATAGATTTTTTTAATTGAAGAAATGAACAGTGCAATAGAAGAACTTCATGAAGCCTTAAAGTCTCTTTCCAACTTGGTCAATAATAATTCAAGTGATGGCGCGAAGGCAGACACAGGTTCTGCAGCGAAGGACATAAATATCCCTCTCATGGAAGTGATTCCAACGGTACCTTCATTTCTTTGCTGATAGAAATCGCTACTAGAATCAAAACCATTGTTAAGGAAGTGGAAGAGCTAGCCAACATAGCTGAATTCAAGATTGTAGTTGAGGCCAAGTGGAAAGAAAATCAACCCAACAACAGAATTGTACTAAAATATGAGGAATCTAAGTAGGCTCTTCAAAGAGTCTGAGTTCCTGCATGTTCAAACATTTTATCGGCTGTAAACTTGCTTATGTATGAAGTTAGCAATCAGGGTTTTTTAGCCATTTGCATAGACTCATGAATATAATCCCCCTGTAAACTTGCTTATCAACTAAAACGAAGAAGAATGTCAGACAGTAATTCCAACTCTCTCTCAATATTAATGTAAAAATCCACAGAATCATGTAAACCATAATAAACATTGTTTTTATGAGATTGATCCTTGATAAAAAAATTTATGTTTCCATGTTCAACACTTTTACGTATGACTGTCCATCCAACAGCAGTGGCGATGCCACATACAAGAGAAGGGCAGTTGCCCCCTTTCTTAAAAAAAAAAAAAAAAAGTACTAGTTATAAATTTAATTATTAAACATGAGTAGTCTTTATTATTTTTCTTTTTTTTTAAAGTTTGTTCATCTTATTATTAAATTATGTTATCTTTTTGTCATTTACTTAAAATTTATGTTTTTGTTAATAAAAATCAAAAAATTATTAGATAACAATTAAATAAAAATAAAAAAAGATTTCTTTGAGAATAAAAATAAAAAACTCTTACAAAGTAAGTTAAAATATTGAATGTAATAAAAAAAGAAAAGAAAAGAGAATAACCAATCAAAATCATTTGTGTTCTTCTTATTTTTCTCTTTTAGCAATTCGATTCAGTCCTTTAACAGATAAATTTTTCCTTATTTATCCTAAATTTATAGTTCGTAATTTTATTTTTGATATATAAGTGCATTATATTTTACCTCTTAATTTTAAATTTTAGCTTCGTCGCTGTTTGACAGAAGCAAAACGACATAACTATGCACCCGAATCAACCACCCGCTTGCTGTGGTTCTTCTAGTCGTTTACGTGTTCGAGTGGCCATTTTGTAATTAGTTTCAAACAAAAGGGTAACACACACAGAGACATATTCTAACCAGGTCGGTTCGGTTTCCCAGAAATACGAACCGAACCTTTCATCCGCTTCCAAAGCTTTCTCAGAATTTCTAGGTTTTTAATTCCTTCATCATTACTTCCCCTTGCCCGCTCCCGCAATTCAATTGATCATAAAAGCCATACCTTTGCTCCTGCTTTCGCCGTCGTTTTGGTCGTGTAAGATGGCAGAGATGGACGCAATCCTCACCACTGAGAAACCTTTCAATCCTTCTCATCTGAATCCTCCCTCCCGCATTATCTGCCATGTGTACATTTTCCTTCTTCTTCTTCTTCTTCTCAATATTGTTATTATAATATCATTCTATTTCATGGCTTTTATCTCTTATATAAATATTTAATTGCGCAGGTGCCAGAAGCAATTTTCGCAGTATACTTGCCCACGCTGCAATTCTAGATACTGTTCACTTCACTGCTACAAGGCAGGTTCATCTTTGATTTTGTTTTTATTTGGCTTTTTGTTTGTTTATGGTGATTTTCTCATCTTTTTTTTTTTAAAAAAAAAGTCTCATAGTCTTCGGTGTACGGAATCGTTCATGCGAGAAAACGTTGTGGAGGAGCTTCGGCAAATGCAACCTGATGATGATTCTAAGCAGAAAATGCTTGACATATTGAAACGATTCCATTCCGAGGAGGAAGAGATGGAGACCATGGAGGAGGAGGATGGTTTGTTCTTCTTATTTCTTTTGCTTGGCTTTTATTCTGCTTCCTTGATTGCAGTTGGTTATTTTTATATCAGCTTATTGTTGAGTAGTTTTTCTGTTGCCTATTATTTGACGAGAGTCATGCTATGGATGATAATCTGCAAAATTCGAAGTGGAGAGGACTTATTGTGCTTGATAGATGTTAGTTGATGAATGATTGTGTTTATAGATATAGGCATACTATAGATTAAGTCCCAGATTATCAGTTGGATTTCAGACTGATGATTAATAGTCATAATTGAATCCATTCATTGGGGAACATGTTGGAGTTTTTATATGGTCTGAGAATTAGCTTAGCATAGAGGTGGTTGAATACATGGGTAGTTTTTCCAGTCTATAATTTTTTTTAATATCTGTTCCTGATTTCATTCCCTTTTTTTTTTTTTTCGGCAATAAAGGTTTCAAGTAGTTGAAACAATGTAAAATGGGACATAAACTCTGTTTTATTTCTGTATAGTTGATTTTATGATTTGTGTTGTCCCAAGTTTAAGTGACATATTGCAGTTTTTGTTCACTTTTTCCTTGTTTGATAAAGAAGAGCCTGCTAACCTTTGAAACTAAAGTTAGAAATTTAGGATTATGTCCTACCTTTGTTGTGTGTTCACTTACTCAGAAAATATTCAATTGTAAAATACTGGTTTTATTTAGCTATTGTCTCCATTTGACATCTCTTTATCAGTTAAGTTACCAATCGTGTGAAAGGAGCTCTTATTGGATTTTTCTATTTGTTGGCAGATTGTCGTCTGACTGAGGAAACTGCACAAAAGATTTTGTCTGGTATGTTCTGTGTACCCTTTTGCGACTGGATTTTTCTTTTGTCTTGTTCTCTGTTCTTCTTCTTCTTTTAAATTCTTACTTTCAATTGCTTTTTTTTTGCCTATAATTCCATTGTTCTGTTTTTTGTTTCCATATAAAGAGATTTCTGGGTCTGTAATTTTGCTGGTTGATAAGGTTAACTGGTATGTCTTACAGGGTTTGTATTTTCTAGACTTGATGCTACTACTGGAAACTAACAGATTTCCCGCCTTGTCTCAGGAAGTTCAATCAGTTTTGATGATTTATCTGTAGAAGAGAAAAAACGGTTTCAAAGAGCTGTGGCATCTGGTGAACTTAGCAAGTTGATTGAACCTTGGCATCCTTGGTGGTTGAAGCCTTCTGCAAGAGCTATCTCTCTTAGCAAGGAAGGAACTCAACTTGTCCAACCACTTGCTTCCACAGCATCTTCGCCACCTCAAGATGACAGTGCTGGAGTTCAGTCCAGTGAAATTCCTCCTGGCCCTGAAACTCCATTGGCCCCAGTTAAAAAGCTTATCTCCACAGAACCATCACCACTTTTAGCTGTTCACTTGGTTGACATTATATATAGCTACTGCTTCACATTACGCCTCTATAATGGAGATTGGCAGTCAGATGCCATAGGGTCAGCAATGGTGGTTTTGAGCATCTCTTATGTATTAGGTCAAGGTGGGCAGCCAGAAACAGTGATGGAAGCTCTGTCTTACTGCTTGGAACGAACTTGCTCTCCTGACTACAGGCATATGGGGGGTTTGCAATTTGGATTGGGTCTCATCAATGATGTAATAAGCTTATTGTCAATAAGGGTTCCTACTTTAATCTGTGCGCTGTGCGATCTGCAGAGGCTGATTGAGGCTGGGGAAAGGGAGTTGAAAGCCAGGAAATCAATAAAGCTGAAGAGGTCAGAAGTCAAAAACAAGCTGAAGCTTGCTGAGAGGAAAGTTTATTTCATCATGTGTTGGGTGCATGAGCAGCCTCGGGAAGCCTGGTCCTCCTTAGCTGCTATCATAGAGGCAGAGAAAAGTAAAGTCACGGAGTACGGACACGATAAAAATGCTTTAAGAATGAAGAATGATAGCAAGACAAAGGGAAAAGTTTTGATAGAGGAGATGAAAGAAAGTTAGCGATCGTTGTATGGTGTTGTGACTGGATGTATATTTATAGGATCATGATAGTGAACGAAATAGAGCAAATTG
Source organism: Omphalea diandra (assembly GCA_949677035.1). Lineage (NCBI taxonomy): Eukaryota > Viridiplantae > Streptophyta > Magnoliopsida > Malpighiales > Euphorbiaceae > Omphalea > Omphalea diandra. The sequence continues at coordinate 52,921 of CATIWR010038430.1, read as the reverse complement.
TAGCTAAAATAATTGAGAAAATAAAATTGAAGGGAAAATGAACTCATAGAATTTAATGTGAAAAATATCAAATAAATTGGGTAAAATTCACGTGCAAAAAAAGAAGAATGTCACTGTGAAAAATTAAACTCTCTCTATATCACATAAGGAGAGAATGATAACACTCTTTCTTGAAATATGAGAAAACATATTATATTTTTAACTCATAATAAAATCACTCAATCACCTCTCAAGCCTTTGTGCCCATCAACTCTCATAACTTGTGCCCATTACCTCAAGCCTATTTATAGGCTTGATTCCTCCATGACGAAGGATTAAATCCTTCATTTTGAAGGATTGCTTAGGTAGTGCAAACCGCTTAGCCAATGAATTTTTTTTTATTGTTAAATCGTTAACAATCTCTTACTTGAAGATTTGATTAAGGATCAATTACATCTTCACATCATTATTTTTATCTTGCCTTTTGACGTTACTTATGTCTTTGTCAGGCCACAAAAAGATTGACATCAGATAAACTTATCATTACTAATAGCTTTTGTTGTGAAATCTGCTAGGTTGTCTTCAATATGAATTTTTTATGAAATGACGGTTCCTTCTTCCACTTTCTCTCGAATGAAATGATACTGAACTCGAATGTGTTTTGTCCTTGAATGAAAGGTTGGATTTGTTGCGAGATGCAAGGCACTTTAACTATTACTAAATAGAGAAACTTTCTCTTGTTTGTGCTCGAGTGCTTCCAATACCATCTTCAACCATACTGCCACTTTACTAGCTTGTGTAGCTGCCATATATTCTGTTCTATTATTGATGTAGCCATAATTGATTGCAGTTTTGATTCCTAAGTTATAACTCCACCACCAAGTGTAAACACAAAACCTGTCGTAGATTTATTTTTATCCAAATGACCTGCATAATCTGAGTTGACATATCCTTTGATAATAAAGTTTGATCCTCCACAACATATTGCAACATCTGAGGTTCTTTAGATACATTAGGATCCTCTTCACAGTATTCCAATGCTCTTTACCAAGATTCACTATATATCGACTAACCACTTCCACTGTGTGTGCAACGTCTGGTTTTGTATAGATCATAGTGAACATCAAACTTCCCACTACTGATGCATACGTTACTCGAGACATCAACATCCTCTCTGCTTCATTGTTAGGGTTCATATTGGAGTATAATTTAAAATTAAAATGAAGTAGGGTAGAAATTGGCTTACAATCTTGCATGTTGTAGCATCGCAAGATTTCCTGTAAATAGTTTTTATGAAGTAGCCAAATCTTCTTACTATGTTTGTCTCGGTGAATTTGCATCCCTAAAATCTTGTTTGTTTGTCCCAAGTCCTTTATTTCGAATTCCCTAGCCAACTATGCCTTCCATTCTTCGATATGATCTTTATTGGGGGTCTATTACCAACATGCCATCGACATACAACAATAAAATGACGAGATCATTTTCACAAAATATCTTGAAATATACACAAGGGTTTACACTAAGTCTGTTATATCCAAGGCTCATGATGAAGGAGGTAAATCTCTTATACCAACACCTTACCCCTATTTTACGCCATACAAAGATTTGTTCAACTTGCAAACTGAGTTCTTTTTTCCTTGTTCTTTAAAACATTCTGGTTGGAGTATATAGATCTTTTCTTCAAGATCCCCATGAAGAAAAGTAGTTTTCACATCTAGCTGCTCTAGATGTAGGTCAAAAGTGGAACACATTGTCAAGTCCATTTGAACTGTTGTAAGTTAAACCACAGGGAAAAATATTTCATTAATTGGCTTTCTTCCTTGTGGTAACGACATAAGTTCCCAAGTTTGATTTTTATACAGGGCTTTAAATTCTTTCTGCATTATTGTTATCCACTGAGATGCATCTGGATTATCCATTGCTTCTTGAAGAGTTGATGGCTCTCCATCCTCAGTTAAAAAGCAGTATGCAATGTTACTCTCCATAAAATAATCTAAATGCTACGCTGGTGCTTTTCTGTCATGAGTTGATTGTTGAACTTCTATCCCTTCAAATTTAACTAATTCTCGTTCCTCATATTCTGGTGCTGCAGTAAAAGAATCCTTTTGTTGAAACTCTTTTTCCACTTGTATTGTAGTCTCTGAATTTTCTTTTGAAGTGTTACTTTCACCTTTGTCTTGCAGTTGATCCTCTGAAAATATCACATCTCTATTGATGATTACCTTATGGGCAGTGAGATCCCATAGGCGATACCCTTTAACTCCTGCTGCATATCCTAGGAATATGCATTTCCTAAATTTTGGATCCCTTTTTATAGTCTTTTGGGCATTATACATCACATATGCAGGGCTTCCAAATATGTTTAGGTTTGAGTAATCAACAGACTTACCAGTTCACATATCCATAAGTGTCTTTAAGTCAATTGTAGTTGATAGGGATTGATACTTCTGCCCAAAATAACTTTGTTAGACCTATAACTACCAACATTGCCCTAGTTCTCTTTAATAGGGTTTTGTTCATCCGCTCTGCCATTTCATTCTATTGATGAGTGCATGTTATAGTGAATTGCCTTTTAATGCCTTCTTGATTGCAGGATTTATTAAATTCTTCATTAATATATTCACTTCCATTATCCGACCTTAAACACTTGATCTTGTTTCCAAAATCAAGTTCTACCCACACTTGGAATACTTTGAAGACTTCTAACACCTCAATTTTTCTCTTGATAGGATACACCCAACATCTCCTAAAATAGTCATTAATAAAGGATACAAAATACTTTGCTTCTCCTAAGGATGGTATGGGTACTTGCCACACATCAAAGTGAACTAATTCTTGAATAACTTTAGTTCTAGAATTACATGTGTTGAACTTTACATGGTATTGTTTGCTTGTAATGCAATGTTCACAAAAAAGTAAAAACACCTTTGTGAGACCATGAAGTATCTTCTGTTCAATTAGAATTCTCATTCCTTATTCAGATATATGTCTAAGTTTACAATGCCACACCATCGTAGATCTTTCACTTGAACCATTTGAAGCAACACATGCTTCTGCTTCTTGCAAAGTCTTTCCCATTAGTTTATATAAGTTTGCAGCTACGTTTTATGCCTTCATTTGTACAAGTGACTCAGATTATTTTCACAATTTCATTTTCAATTTCAATTTTACAACCAAGATCATCTAACACTCCTAATGACAATAGATTTTTTGTGCCCTCCACATGTCACACATTTTGAATAGTGGAGATTGTACCATCATACATCTTTAACTTGATGGTTCCAGTACCAATGACCTTTAAAGGATGATCATCAACTGTGTACACAAATCCTTCTGAGAAAGATTCATAATGAGAGAACCATTCTCTTCGAGAGGTCATATGCCAAGTAGTTGCTATGTCTAAGACCCAAACATCAAAAAAACTCTTTATGTTTGTATTTGTCGTACACAGAGCATTGTCATCATTCGAGGTACTTGCAACATTTCCTTGAGAACTATAATCTTTCAAATTCCAATAATCCTTCTTCACGTAACCCTTTTTGCCATAGTTGTAACATTTGATATTCTTCTTACTTCTTGATTTCAATCTGTATTGTCTTTGTCTCCCACTGGAGCCACGTTCTGTTAATGTTCCTCTCGTCACCACCAAGGCCTTAGCTTGTTGCGAAGTTGCCAACTTGTCTTCCTTGTTTTGTGCCTACTTTCTTCCTTTAGAATAGCAATTGCAACTTCGTTGAAGACTAGATAATATGTTACAATATTATTTGTTAGGTTGATGATGAGTTGATCATACGAATCAGGCAAACTTTAAAGTAGAAATTCAACATGTTCATTTGGTTTTACTTTATATCCCAATGATGTGAGCTAAGAAAATAAAGTATTCAAAGTATTTATATGCCTCATCACAGAAGTAGATTTTGTCATCCAAAGAGTATAAAGCTTCCTCCTAATGAAAATTTTGTTGCGAATGGATTTGGCCTCATATAGTTTAGTGAAAATGATCCCAAATCTCCTTTGTTATTTTCTTTTCTTCCACACTTGACAGTATCTCCTCTGCTAATGCTAGATGAAGATTTGCAATAGCATTTTCGTCCATCTCATTCCATATATTATCATCTGTGAATTCTTTCAGCCTTTTGTTGATAGCCACTAGACAATTATCTTCTCTCAATATTGCCTTTTTCTTCAATTTTCAGAGTGAGAAATTTCTCCCGTTAAATTTCTCAATTTCAAACTTTATCGTCATCATCATTGCTTCTATTACAATTCATGAACTAGACTTTGATATCATTTGTTGTAATTGGATGTATATTTATAGGATTAAGATAGTGAACAAAATAGCACCAATCCTAGCTAAATTATAAAATTTAAGGAAAAGTGAACTCATAGAATTTAATGTGAAAAATCTTAAATAAACTGGATAAAATCTACGGGCAAGAATAGATGATTTTCACTATGAAAAATTATAGGAATTACAACCTCTCTTTATATTACCTAAAGAGAGAACAATAACACTTTTTCTTGAAATATGAGAAAATACACTCTCTATATTTTATTTTTTTTTACTCTCTTGAATCACCTCTCATAACTTGAGCCCATCACCTGAAGCCTATTTATAAGCTTGATTCCTTCATGATGAAGGATTAAATCCTTCATCCTGAAGAATTAAGCTTGATTCCTTCATGATGAAGGATTAAATCCTTCATCCTGAAGAATTGCTTAGACAGTGCAAATCGCTTAAGTCAATTAATTTTTTTTATTGTAAGTCGATTAATATACAGGTCCTTTGTAAAGTTGAGTTAATAAAAACCTAGTTGAAGATATCTATTGTACACTCCCTAGATTAACCAAATCATTAACACATTAAGAAAGAAATATATTCAGTCCTCCCTCTGTCTGAAAAAATAATTGTCACCTAAAAATTTTCGCATTATTTAAAATATTACATTTAATGCTTTGACACTTCGCTATTTTATAATATATTTTTCATTTATACTCTAAATTATAGTTGATGAGAAATAAATGTATTTTATTAATTTAATAATTAATGAAAAATTAGAAAATTTTGACTATAAATGAGTATGTATTTTGGGAGATCTATAAAAAATAGTGGAGTACAAATTTTTCACTCGTATGTTCAAGCCCGTGACTTTTCACGTTTGTTTTCAGCTTCAAATGGATTTAGACAGAGTGATTTAATATTTGAGCCCCGTTGGATCAGTATTCTTTGGGGGCAGTTGGTTATAGACCAGGAACCCAAACCAATAAAGCCCATAATAGTACCTTCTCGGCGTTCGTTGTCATTTCGAAGCTGATTTCCCGTTTTAAAGGGCAGTCACATCATCATAATGTTCCTTCCCATTCCCCATAATAATAATACTAATAAGAGAAATATTTTGACCGCTGAATTTTTTGTATTAGATTATTTAATCCTTTATTTTATATATTATATTAAAATATTTTAAACTTTAATTTTATTTAATTAAAACGTCATTTTATCCCATTTCAATGTAAAATCTTGTTAGGCAATAAAAAAAATATTATTCAAAATCATAAAAAAATTTTAAATCTTTTAATTATTATTCTATCCTTTCTTTTTATGATTACAAAACTTTTAAATTTTTTTCTTTTTATTTATTCATATTATCCTCTAATTACAAGCATTGATAATATTAGCATTTGTTAATGTTATGTTTCTCATCCTCATCTTTTTATTTACGGAGGTGAAAATTGATCAAATTGAGTCATCGTTCTCTTCATCATCATTAAATTTTTATAAATATGTGAGCTAAAACTTTTGATGAATCATTATTCAACCTATATGACTTCAATTTGATTTGATTTTAAATAATTTATAATACAGTTTAAGCTTTTATTGTTTTATAGTTTTATTATTTTGTTAATGAGATTAGGATATTAATCATTTAAAAAGTTTGATGTTGATTTATTTTGTATTTATAAGTGGAGACAATAAAAAATGAAATTTTTTAATCAAATTAATATCAATTTTTAATTTTTGAATTTTTTTGTGTTTACTTTTTAAGAAAAGCAATGCTTTCATTTGATGTAGTTTGACCTAGATTAAATGATACTTTATGTAACTATTTTTTTACTAGTATTATTTGAAATTCTTGTATTGATGAATTTCAATTAATGGGTTAGAGCCTAAAGGGCAATTATTTATTTGAATTTTTTTTATTTTATCTAAAAATGTTTAATTGTGAAAATTTTGTTCTCATATTAATTATTATTTTACAATAATGCAAATTATCAAGTTACCAATTTTTCTAATGTAATGTATATTATGTATGATTATGAGTCTACTATTATTATTATTATTATTTCTTACTGCTATTATTTACTGATTTAAAAAGAAAGCAATTAGTATCAATAGTAAAAAGGGCTGTCTTTTATTAATCTTAGAGTTCATAACTTTGATAGTTTTCTTTTCATTAAAAGATATTTCTAAAGTAAAAGCTGATAATAGATTAGAGCTTAAATTATTGATGCTATTGATGAATGAGAAATTATATGGATTTAATTTCAATTGATTTGTGTTTATTAATAGAAAAGACTCTAGATTGATTTTATTTTTGTTAAAAGACATTAGTAAAAATAGAAAATTCAATGCAAAAGTAAGGATAAAATTGGATATTTCATATTATATAAAAATTTAACAGAAGTTATGATTTAATGGTTCAAACAAAAAGATGTTTTAATATAATGTATAAGAGTAAAAGACTAATACTTTAATATGAAAAAATATAGGATTGTCCAAGTATCTAACCCTAATTATAATTGGAAAATAAGACAGAGAACAATGGCATTCCTGTAATTTTGAGACTCAATCAGGTCCTTTTCCGGCATCCCACCACAAAACTACATGAAGAAGAAAGTATGGAGAACGATTGTCCTTGCTCTCCTCCCTTCCCCGTCCGTAGCGTAGAGTATAGCCATCAATGAAGTAAACTAAAACCCTAAAAGTCACCATTTCCAAAAGCATTCCAGTCTTTTCTTCAAGGTAAAAGACACAAAAATAACTGTATCTGATCTGTGTGTTAGTCGAAAGAATTGCGCAGTATAATAAGAATGGTTGATGTAGCCGATAAATTGGCGTATTTTCAAGCGATCACGGGCCTTGAAGATCCCAATCTATGCACCGAGATTCTCCAAGCCCATGGCTGGGACCTCGAACTCGCCATCTCTTCTTTTACCTCTAACAACAACAATGAAAACGAGGATACCTTCGTCATCACAGACACTGGAACTTCCGACTTCGAATCATCGAATTCAGCCTCTCGCGATCTCTTCGACCCCCCTAATTCTGGCGCCGGCGCTGTTCCCGCTGCCGCCCCTGGTTTGGCCTGGAAACTCATTACCTTACCATTTTCTGTTATTTCAGGTAGTTTAGGGCTCATCTCTGGTGCCGTTGGGCTTGGTTTATGGGCTGCGGGTGGTATCTTGACGTATTCGCTTGGAATGGTCGGGTTAGGGCCTAGTGCGGGTCGGAATGGCGAGTCTTCGACTAGATTAGTGTCGGTATCGACGGCGGCGAGCGAGGCGATGGAGTTCGTCTCGGTATTTGAGAGGGATTATGGTTCAAGAAGGCCGAATTTTGTATCGGAAGGGTTCATGGACGCGCTGGAGAGGTCGAGAAGCCAGTACAAGCTGTTGTTTGTGTATTTGCATTCACCTGATCATCCGGACACGCCTGTGTTCTGCGAGAGGACTTTGTGTTCGGAGGTGTTTTCTGCGTTTGTGAATGAGAATTTTGTGGCATGGGGAGCTAGCATTAGGGCTAGTGAAGGTTTTAAGATGAGTAATAGCTTGAAGGCCTCCAGATATCCGTTTTGTGCTGTGGCTATGCCTGCCTCAAACCAAAGGATTGCATTGCTTCAACAGGTAATCATGATTGTGACACTGCTGATTGTCTCATGCATTCTTCTGAATTTGAAATGTGATGCTCTGGAATATATTATATTGGTATATTTAGTTTTGATAATAATTGAATTAATTTTTGTTATTTGAATTCTTGTTTCTCTTGTGAATTGGAGCATGACAATTGTGCTTTTGTGCTTGTCTGTTAAAAAATGCTGAATTGACTATCGAACGGGCTGTGCTTTTAGAAAGGCTGGCAACGCTATAAATCTTTATTTGTCGTCTCTTGGTAATTGGAATTAGTGGAGGCTAGCATTGGTTTTCTTCAAAATGAAGCTGTTTAATTGAGTGATCCTAACATCGTCAGTTTGGCATTAATATGAAGTTCCTTCAAGTTCAAACGGAGATAAATTTGTGGTCATAGATAGTTCCTTTATTCAATCATTTATTTGGGAAGTGGTGGAGGTGATTGAAGATGGTATGCTTGAAGTTTGATTTTCTGAATGCAGCTTTGTTACATGGAACATGATAGCAAGTAATAGATGTTAGTATTCTCCTTTTTGGTAGCAATAGTTTGTATTTTAATCTCATTCTTGCCAGTTTCTCTGTTGTCACTTGAACTTCCAGCAGCAAGGTGGTTAGGAGTTGAACAAGCATTATAGATAGCAAGAATGAATTAGAATCTTTTCTTATTGGCTTCACTGACGATAGGCCTGATAAAAGTCTATGGTGATTCCTTTTTTTTTTTTTTTTTTTTTTTTAATGGATGCGTAAAATTGGATAAGAAACTGGGGGAAAGTCAAACTCTCTATTTGATTTCAAGTAACCTGGTTGCTCTTTATTTATTCTAAGGCAGCCAGGTTGCATGATAAAATATGCAACTAACATGTAATCTAGGATTTACTTTCATCTTTTTTTTTTGGGTTTATTTATCCATTTCTTTCTCTTTTCTCCATATTTCATCAATCTTATTGTTACTTTGGGAAGTTGCAGCTCATGGTTATTTAATGCTGTTGGTAATCACTTTCTTATGTCATATTTGGTTAATTGGTGAGTTGACTAAAGAAAGATACTTTTGAATGAAAACTTAATAGCCATATGAGATGTAATTTGTTGGACATGCTTTCTCTTAAGTTGGTAAATTTTTTATATCCAATCCAGCATGGAAAAACAAATGTGAATCACAGTGATATCAGTTAAGAATTAGTTTCTTATTGTGCCATGGAACTGTAAATTTTGTTTTCCTGAGATAACCATTTAAAAAATTCACTCTTATTTAAGACATAGGTTAGTGTTGTGCTGATAAACTTACCTGAAGGATAAGTGAAGTGCATGTTTTTGTGGCGGACTGTTCTGCCAGTGGGCATCTTTGAATTGCTTATTGCAACCCTTAGGACGCAAGTATTTCTTTTCCCCACAATTATCTGCATCTTTAGTGGTGATTATCATTTAACAAGCAATATTTGCCTGTGAAACAGCTAGTGTTGGTAACTTTGCAATTTCATTGTGCATATGTATGTGTGTGCGTGAGTGATTGCATTGGAGACATTCTTATTTTTGTATATAAACCTAAATATCACGTGATTATTTTATCTCTTAGACATCTAGTTGCTCAGAAGTTTGACCTTGTTGGCTGAACCTTGTTCCATGTCATTGTCTACTGTCTACTGAGTTATTTGAAAATTCCATTTAGTAATTTCATTTTGTATTTATACTGGGATGTTTGCTCCATATGTTGTATCAACATTTTTTTTTGCCAAATTTAGTGGTGAGGCTCTTTCAGAATATGTTACAATCTTAGTAATACTATGGTTTAGACCAGCACCTTTTAGTGGATGGCCCAAAGTCTCGTGTAATTGCCAGTGCAGCTGCAGAAGAATTAGATATGACTGGATTTTATTTCACGAGTTCCTGGGGCTTAACGAACCTTAACTGTTTGTAAGAAAGTTGATTTTGTAGTATATGGTTATGTTGGTGTGAATGACAAAATTGTTGCATGTCTCTTGTTCTGCAGGTTGAGGGTCCAAAATCTCCTGAAGAAATGCTCATGATACTACAAAGAGTGCTTGAAGAAAGTTTACCTGTACTTGTTGAAGCTAGGATTGAAGCAGAAGAAAGAAGAAACAACATGCGTTTGAGGGAAGAACAAGATGCTGCTTACAGAGCAGCGCTTGAAGCTGATCAAGTATGTTGCTCTTTAACTTGAAATTTTACTAGCATGTTGTTAGTAGCAGATATGATGCCCTTGACTTTCTTCCCTTTGATCTATTACTAACATGCTGTTAGTAGGGCAGATATGATGTTCCCCTTGATTGTCTTTACTCTGTAAGCATGCTGTTAGTGTAGGGTCATATGTTGCTCTTCAATTTGAGCTCTTTGTTTTCAGCATTTAGCATGTGGCTGATGGTTTTATAATTGTCCTGCATCTGTTTTTCTATTTTCTTTGTTTTCTTATCCCTTACTTTTTGTTATACTAGGCCAGGGAACGACAAAGGAAAGAAGAGCAAGAACGTCTAGAGAGGGAAGCTGCTGAAGCTGAGAGGAAGTGCAAGGAGGAGGAAGAGGCTCGAGAAAAAGTTGCTCGTGAAGCTGCAGAAAAAGAGGCTGCTCTGGCTCGGATGCGTGAGGAGAAAGCTTTATCACTTGGTGCTGAACCTGAAAAAGGACCTGATATCACACAAGTAAATCCCTTAGTAGTCACTTATTTTATAGTGTTGCATTACAGCCATTTTTTGATTTTTCAATATTTTATAGGAGGGATGGTTTGTTGTTTGTTGATCAATTATGTACTTAATTTAATCATTTATCATTTTAGTTCTGGCTACAAGCTTTTGATATATGCAAATGCTTTTTCTGTGTACCTAGACCCTATTCTTACTTGTCATGTTCTCAAGATGTGAATCTTTTGAATCTAATGTATCATTTTGAAACTTCCTTTACTAATTAGGTTTTGATTCGCTTCCCAACTGGAGAACGCAAAGAAAGAAGATTCCACAGTACAGTGACTATCCAGTCTCTATATGACTATGTTGATTTTCTGGGTTTCTTAGAGGTTGACACGTATAGCCTGGTCACAAATTTTCCGCGGGTCGTGTATGGTTCAGAAAAACTCTCTCTGACCTTGAAAGAGGCAGGGTTGCATCCTCAGGCCAGCCTTTTTGTGGAGCTGAACTAGGGAAGTATTGATCAAGAGTAGTCCAAAATGGGACATGTGGCCAGGTTAAATGAAGGTATTTCTCTTTTCTTTCCAGCTTTGATTAGCAATGATACTCAGACAGATGAGATAGTTCCCTGGTTCTCCAATTGGATGTTTCATTTTCCTTCCATGCAAAGATTGGGTCAAGAGAAAACGAGCTGAGGGTGAAATAATGATGTATACTAATTTTGCGCATATCTCGGTTTGAGAAAATTCTAATATTAGCTTTAACCTTATTGTCATTGTAAGAATGGACAGAAAGCCATTGATTTTGATGATACAAGCAGTTTGTGGTGCTAGCTGAAGGTGAAAGAACTCGTTGGAAGAGAGATCCATGGTATCATCTGGTCTCTTTTTTGTTTTGTTGGTAAAATGTTGGAATTCATGCAATGTGTGATATTTGCGAGGTTATGGTTTATAGGGACCTGTCTTGGGATTGTAGAACCATACACTTTCTGAAAAGGTTGGTGGTTTGGTTCAGTATTGTTGAACCGCACTTTATCTTTCTACTTTAATACCGAATCAGTTTATTATTAAACAATAATATGAAATCAGATGGCTTTTAATTTATACAATTTTCTGTAAAAATATGTTAAAGATCATGTTTAAAAAAATTTCATAAATAGAAGGTATGTCCATCCTTAGTCTCTTCTTACTTAATATTCTACCTGTACGTAGGCTGGATTGCCACTTTAGGCCTTTTTTATTTGAAGCAAAAATGATTGATAACTAGTCAGCATTTAGATTGATAAATCTGATTAGAAAAGAAAATGGAAACTATGAAAATCAATTTTATTTGATATTAGTTACTTTAATTTAGCAATATCATACAATTTAATAATATTTTCTTTTTAATTTTTTTAGTTCACATAATAATTGCAGTGTTATATACACAGTTACAATAATATAGTATTCCCTTGAAATACAAATTTAAAGCACACAAACTCAAACAAGTTATATGATTTTTGCTTGGTTCACAAAACCCCTTCTGATTTTGTAAATCTGTTAAGCGCTATTTTTTGGACCTGTTAATACATTATCTTTTGACTAAAAAAAAAAAAAAAGATTTATTGCAATCATTAAGCAATCCAGTACTAGAAATAGAAGTAGTTTCTCAAAAAAAAAAATTGGATTACAAAAGTTATTAGTTGGTTGTTGCTTCTAGAATAATAGAAAATATTTTTATTCATAAATAGTCGTATGACATCTACAAAAGAAAATAATATTACATTTACAAAAGAAAATAATCTTATGAATTAAAATATTAACGTGCAATTGATTTTTAATACTATTAATAATTGCACATTAATTAAATTATAAAATTATGGTTCTATTTTCATCATGAATCATTTTCAATGACTTTATAACTTCATCAATTATAAACATCTTCATCAGATATATAACTTTATCAATTATAAACATCTTCATCAAATATAGTGTTATAGCGTAATGTGAACTGAAATTCATATAGTATACCAAAACAAATTTAAGAAACAATATCTAATAGTATATTTTCATACTAAACAATGAATTTCAAACCACTAAAATTCTTTAAAAAAAGAGAGATAAAAACTCCTATAAAGAGAGTTAAAATAACAAATTTAAAAAAAAAAATCTCAAAAAGAGAGATAAAACAAAATAAAAACTAATAAATAGGATAAAACAATTCATTTTATCAAAGAAAATAAAAAAATAGATATATATTTCTTAAATGTATTGATTTACAATTTCATAAAAGAAATAGATAAAATTTCAATATAAGCAAATAATAAACATATTAATTGAGAAATTATTTTTCATGCCTACCAAAGATTAAATTAAGAAAACAATAATAATGTTAGATCCCACCATTAATAATGTTTTAATAAACATATATTTAAATTAATTTATCTCAAAATAATAATTTGAACCTCTAAAATATACTAGAACACTATAGATTGAATCATTTTTTAGGAATACTATCAATTGAATCATTGAATTAAAAAAAAAAAAAAAGAAGAAATAAATTAAATTTGAGAGCTCACCAAAATTTTTTGAAGCCTTCTCTAGATCATCTGAGAAACACATATGGATTAATAAACTCTAATCCCACCAGATAAATTCTAATTTTAAAGTCATCAAATATCCATAAAATTTGAATGGATTTACAAAATTAGAAAAGGCAAAAAGAAATATGAAAAAAAAAAAAAAAGAATAAGAGTCAATTGAACATACATAGAACAAACATAAATTTTAAAAAAAAAAAAAACAACAATAACATATCAGTGCAATTTTTAAAAACAATATATTCATCTACAAAATAAAGTGCATCATAAAACTGGAATAAAGAATACCAAAAAAAATCTTACACTAACCAACTACACCAGGACACCCTCGATGTTGAATTCGAATTTTCTAACGAATATAATTTTAAAGCAGCTTTCAAAGCTCTACATTCTTAATAGACTATCTTTTTGTGTATTGTAAAACATTAGGATAAATTTATGTATATTGAGTGTACATATCTAACTAATAAGATAAAAACATGTATACTAAATGAGAGTATGTGTGTTCTTTCATTTTAAAAAATATAATAATTAATTACTTGAATAGTTATTATTTGTTGTTTTAGGTATCATTATATCATCAAACGAATGTGTTATAAGATGAGTTTTTAACGAGTACTTGAGGCTGTTCTTGCACTAAATATGACCACGAAATTATATTTTTATTTTATGCTAAATCAGTTCTTGTTGATTTATCAAATTATTTATTCATGAAGTTTCCTGTGCAGTTAATCCAAAATATTTCATTTTAGATACTATTTAGTTCCTATGCTATATTTATATATATGTATTTTTATGATAATTTGTATTTCACGTAATACCGATTATTTTGCAAAATTATATCTCATGACTTACTCAACTAAAAAGAATCAACGCAAATAAACATTATTGCTTTTATTTTGTATTACAATATATTCTAATTAGATTGCATACTATGTCAGAAGTTATATTGTACAACAAAAAAAAAAAAATCATGTATTTAATTTATAGGAACTAAATTTAAAAATTATTAAAACTTTTCTCGAAAATTAATATAGTTGATTATGATGATATTAAGTAATTATGGGTCCTTATTTTAATATAGTTTTATTGGCGAGAAGTTAATTATTATCTATATCTTCCACAAATACATATTTTTATATTGAAATAAAACGTGTACATGCTACACACATGCAAGGCACCTATTAAAAATTAGTATGTATATATTATTTTATAACTTGTATAAATTTTCAATAGGCTAGAATATCCTTAGTTTAAAAATTAATGTAAGTATAAAATTTTTATTGTAATTTGTTTTGTTTATTTTTATAGATTTTATTAGATTATGCTCTATTCCATATACATTTTCCAACTGAGCTTGGAAGATTAACATTCAAGAACATAAACAGGTTTTAAATCTATTTATAATATTAATAGCTACCAACAGAATCATTGATAATTGTAGATTTATAGCTCAAGCAAGACGTTGAATGGAGTACAAGAAACAGTCAATAAACCAAAAATTAATTTTTAATCGCTTTTTGTATAATGTATGAAAAAAAAGGGCAACCTTTAACTCGTTTAAGAAAATGCATAGTTCGGCTATTATGAACTTCTGCAATATGGGAACTTGGACTGTTTTTTTATATCGATCTCAATAATGGTTTAATCTTATCTTTTTAATCCATTTGTTTTACAGAAAATATTTTTTATTTTCTATATTTTATTACACATACATAATGGTTTTTTACTCCAAGGAAACAGCAGAAGATGAGCATCGCATTACAAACTTTTAAGATGCCAGCTGCAAAAATGGCAACCAGCATTAGTTTGACCTCCCTTTGGAAACATGGAGTCCAGAAATATTGCCAGAATAAATAATAACATTGAAAAGGATGGCAGAAACTTATAGTTGGCTCCTCACTCTGGTTTATTTTTTATGTTTTTAGAAAAACTTGGACTACCAACATGTTCCCTTATTAGTAGACTTCAAGGAGACCCAACTTATGCACCATATTTGGGCGCCTTCCAAAGCTTAAATGCTACCTCATGCAAAAATCTATCAGCCGGTATTACCAGATTTCCACCATGCTGCAAAGAAAAGGAAAACATAAATGAAGACGAGCATCTAAAGCCACCGGAACCCTTATAAGTAATACATTCAGACATTTAATCAATAGGGTTTCATTTACCTTCAAACAGGATAAATTTTTTTCTTTGTATATATATATATATATATCAGTTTCTTTTTTAAAAAGAGAGAGGTCTATATAAGATCTGACATTCTAAGATGTACCTCTTTAAAATCTTTAAAAGAAAATGTCTCTGCCATATCCTTGCGGGTTACAGCATACTGCCATTGAGCAATTAACATTGGACAATGGTGCCTGTTGATCACACATTAGCTGCATTCATAACAATGCAAAAGTGATGCAAGAATCAACCACATTTTTTTTTTTTTTACCTAACATCATTTCTTGGCTTTTCTCCTTTCATTGTGTAACTTTGACATGGTAGGAGCATCGAAAGAGCGGAGTTCAATTCTTCTGTAGAAACCAAAACTGATAAATTGGTACTGTCAATCTCTCTGACATTTCCATAGCTCATCACAAGAGACAAGTGCAGGCGAGAACCAATTTCTGAACCAGGTTGTGCTGTGTGCACTATACTACCAACCAGAGCATTGATATATTCTACGTCACTGGCAACAGCCTTGCTTCCCTCGCTATTCACTCTTTCTCCATCCCCCATGTGCACAAGTACTAAATCAAATTGACTTGTCTCTATTGTCTTCTCCTCTTGAAACCCAAGCAACTTCAGTAACTCACAGGATGCAAAATTAACAGATAACTCAGAATGTGAATAATCATTTCCATTTAAGTCACTGAATGGCAACACGGTAAAGCCAAGCTTGCTCCCAAAAGATTTCAAACAAGGATTATTTGTGACAACAGCAGCCTTCATTCCCATGAACCTGAAGTGAGTTTATGAAGCATGCAATTTTTTTCCCCAAAGATAAAGCAATATTAGATTCAACATAAACCAAATAACAACAGTAGCTTGTTACAAGAGGATTTTCAAGCCAATTGATGTTAACCTAAACATAAAGTAAGGCATGAAATTGATGTTATCCAAGTGTACATTGAAATTCACTATGGTAATGTTTGGAATGAATTCATATGGAATCCACGTGATTTGCAAGTTCATTACAAAAGTCACTTGAAATGAACTTTCTTAATTGGATTAAATATAGAACTTACTTTGAATCTATAACCTTATTACCTTGTATTTCAAATTTCTACTCTATTAGCTTGAACACTTCGTTAGTTTAGAATTCATTTCCAAATTCTATCACAAAAGTCACTTGAAATGAACTTTCTTAATTGGATTAAATATAGACTTACTTTGAATCTATAACCTTATTACCTTGTACTTCAAATTTCTACTCTATTAGCTTGAACACTTTGTTAGTTTAGAATTCATTTCCAAATTCTATCACAAGCATAACCAATTCACATAGAATTCGAAATGTATTCTTTGACATACAAAACATGATAAGTGTGAATTTGTAAATAAATTTCATAAAATTTTACTTAAGTCATGTATACCAAACACACTCCATCTATCCATCCACGAATGCTAACATAAAAAAGAAAGATATCTGGCAATACCTCTGAGATATGGTAGGCATCATGGTACTCTTCCCAACACTCTTAAGAAAATCAAGAACAAATATCAGCAACATTTATCAACAAAGGAACTTTCTTTTGCCCAAAAACATTTATGTATCTTACCGTGTCTTGATAAGCCTCAAATGCATCCAACAGATAAGCAAACTCCCTGACTATCCTCTCATCTTCACTTTCTGCAATTCAAACCCAACCAAGTCCCAATAACCATAAACATCAAAATTTCATAGATCCCAAAGAAATAAAATAAGAAAGAAGAAGAAATGAAGTGGTAATAAACTACCTGAAGGAGGGGCGTTGGGAAGGGTCAAGAAGCCACAGGTGGCTTTGGAAGCAAGAGAGTGCAAATGGTTGTGAGATGAATTGATGAAATTGGCCAATCCGTCACCGTAAAACACTAAAGCTCTGCTTGGCTTGTCTGCCATTGATGGATGTATATTTTGAGCCACAGGAGGGAGGATTTGGGGACTTATATGAGAATTCTTCTGCAGGAGGATAGATTATTCGGCCAGTATTTATGTGGCAACTACAAATCATGGTAATAGAACTTTGTCTCTTTGGTTACATGACAGGCAAAAGCCCAAACTATTCCGCAACTCTATCCAAAAAAGGAAACACCAGCACAATCCTGAGGAACAGACTTAGAATATCATGATAATAAAGTTCTGTTTAAATGAAAAATGATCAAGTGAGTTTCTCCTTTTCTTCAATCATTTATCTTTTTTATCACTTAGATTACCTTTTACGCCAATATTAAGGCGAAAAATAACAATTAATTCAAATTGACATGAGAGATACATTTTAAACTTATCTAGTGAATAATTATTTTCAATTCATGTGAAAGCTAGCTTAATATATATGAGAATTTTCAGAAAAAAAAAAAAGTCTAATTCTTTAGTCAAATTATTCTTTTGTGAATATTTTCAACATCTTGTAGTCCAAATGGTATGGAACTAGAGGATGAATTGAACCTGAGCTTATTCAAATTTTGTCTTCAAACTTTATAAATCATTTTCAAGATACTATTGAAGACAATGAATCTTGGGTCTAAAAAACATAATAATAATAAGCACCAATTTTCCCTTTGAATTTTTCAAAAAAGTTCATATATTTCAAAATGATGCATCTATACATATTTTGCTCCATTACGAAAGTATCAAAGAGAAAAAGAAAACGTTTCCGTCAACTCCTACTTCCATCTTGTAATCACACTGGCACAAACACAAACTTCATATACAGAGAGATTTAAGGCCGATGATTTATATTAACACAGCCCAAGAATTACCTTCTGGGAAATAAAATAAAATCAGTGTAATTGTTAAGAAAAAGATACAATTTCCTCAGTAATTGGAAAACATAATTAATCCATCTAATACATTTTCCTTATTAATCTTACTAAATGCGATAGAAGTGATCCAATTCTGAGCATAACATAATACAAAAGCATGTCCTTTAAAGTTTTAACAAATTCAACATTCTAGAACCGAGAAGACACATCCCCCACACCCAAAAAGAAAAATCAGAATGGTATACTAGTCCAAATCAACATATTTATATCATCTACATTTATGGCATCCCAGTTTTCACATAAACACCCCCCTCACTCCCCCCAACCCTTTCAATATATGTATCAGCATCCATAATGCATGTTCTACCCAACAATAAGCCTACGCTCATACTTTCAAATTGCCATGCCATAACTCTCTCTAAAAAGAGCATGCCCTGCTTTTCACTCCCCCTATTGGAGTGGGATTGCAAAGGAGCAGTGCCTAAGCATCTAATATATACAATCTGTCTATATATGCTCAAGACATCAAATAAAATAACAAGCACAATCATGATAAGCAGCAACAATAAAGAGATAGACTATCAAGATTAGTGTTTTGGAAAAAAAATCTCGTGAAAATAGAAACATAACTTTTCGATGTTGGCTGTGAAATTGTTTTAACTTTGTATTATATTTTCAAATTGGCCCAAGCAAAAAAGTAACCCTGCAGAAATAAACTCCATCAGTAGTCTTGAATATATACGTTGAGGGTAACGAGAAGGTGGGATGGGAGGGGAAAGTGGGAGATGTTAATGATATCTTGTAGAATATTTATCTCCTATAATTAAGAGATAATGACAACTATAAATATATTATTCTCCTGCTGTAATTAGGGCATAATAGCAGCAACTAGGGGATAATGTTGTTGCTGTAAATAGGAAAAAATTAGTGTGGTAATTGTGGGATTTGGTTGACTTTTGAGAGATAATTTTACTGTTGTAATAGAGAGAAATTAGTACTGTAATTGTAGAATTTTAGCTGACTGTATATGATCTATATATAGAAGGAGAACTCGTAGTTTTTAGGCATTCAATTATTTATCAAAAATCTGTGTTTGTGTCTTTTTTTGTTATGCTATCAGACCACTCTTTTGTTTAGTGAGATTGTGAGTTTTTTCTTGGTTAGTTCTTGGAAATGATTGGTAGCTTCTTGGTTTGAACTTTTGAGCTATTTTTTTGGCAATTTCTTTCAGAATTTCATTCATGTGACTTGTGTCAAGTTCTCTAGTAAGAATTATCTTGCCTGAGAATTTCAATTTCAAATTTATGTTCAACGGAAGAAATTATGGGCACACATTGATGAAACCAACTCTAGGCCTGCTGATCCAACCAAATATGTTGATTGAGACACCAAAGATGCTCAAATCAAGAGCTAATTATTGCAGACTATGGAACCAGCTATTACTGTCAATTTGTGACCGTACAACACAACCAAAATTATGTGAGATTATCTTAAAAAAGTTTATGATCAGAAAAACTCGGCGAAGCATTTTCAATTAGAGTACGACATTTTAATTTACACTCAAAGAAATTTATCAATTCAGTAATATTATACTGGGTTTATCACGTTATAGACAGAATACACAGATATCTTGTATGCTTTTGTTCCTGCTAGCTCTTTAAAAGATGTTCAATCTCTTCATCAAGCTAGTCAAATGGATCAATTCTTGATGAAACTTCGACCTGAGTTTGAACCTGTGCATTCAAATTTACTGCATCGGATTTCTCCTCCATCTTTGAATGACTGTTTGAATGAACTTCTTAAGGAGAAACAACGTCTTTTGACTCAAGCCACTTTGGAACAAAAAAGAAGTTTCGCTAATATTCTTAATGTTGTCTATGTTGCTCAAGGTGAACAACGTGTTCGCGATCTACACAATACTCAATGTTACAGGCATTCGGTCACATTGTCAAGCAATGTCCTCAAAAATTTTGTAACTATTGCAAAGTTAAATGACACATCTCAGAATGTCAGAAGCGTCCTAAGAGTTGCAATCCTCGTGCTTTTCACACTTCTACTACCATTATTATGAATGATCCTTCTGCTCTGGTTACTTCCTCTTCCTCCCAACTAGCAGTCCCTTTTCTTATTCAAGAGTATGTTCAACATATGATTGTATTAGCTCTTTTTGCCCTTGACCTTACTGGTAAAATCTCACTTTCTAAATTATAGCTTTTTGACTCGGCAGCTTCAAACCACATGACTCCTTCATTTGGTATTCTTATTAATGTTAAAAAATATGATGGCTACTTGCAAATTGAGACTACCAATGGGGATCATCTTCCCATCACTTTTGTTGGTGATATTTCTTCCTCTTCATTTCTCCTGACTTATCTGCTCATCTTCTTTCGGTTGGACGATTGGTAGAAAATAACTGCCAAGTTACTTTTTCACTTTTTGATTGTGTTGTGCAAGAGCTGGTGTCGGGGAAGACAAGAGCGGAGAGACCTAAATGGGGCAGACTCTTTCATCTTTATTTTAATTCACCAAATAAGTCAATAAGCGTGATTTCCTTATTTTGTAATTCTATTCAGCATGATTGCAAATTATGACATGTAAAATTAGCTCATCCAAATGATCAAACTCTTCTATCAATGTTAAAATCTGGGGTGTGGAGCAATAAAATTCTTTTGTCAGCTAAAGATGTCACTGTTGATTGTTCTAGTTGCAAAATGGCTAAAAGCAAAACTCTTCCTTCCCATCTCATCATAATCATTCATCTCATTGTTTTGATTTAGTGCATAGTGATGTATGAGGGATTTCACCAGTTATATCTCATGCTTATTATAAGTATTTTGTCACTTTCATTAATAATCACATTCGCTTTGTTTAGATATATTTTTTGCGACACAAATCTGAAGTTTTTGATGTCTTTCAAAAATTCTTAGCTGTGATTCAAAATCAATTTTTCCGAGGTATCAAAATCTTTCGACCTGATTTTGGGGGGAATAAGTGTCTCAAAAATTTCAAGATTTTCTTCAACAAAAAGGAATTATTTCTCAACGAAGCTGCTTGTATACACCTCAACAAAATAGAGTGTCCGAGAGAAAAAGGTCGTCACCTTCTTGATGTGGTGCGTTCCTTATTGAATCTTTTGTTTCATCACATTTTTGGGTTGAGGATCTATCTACTGCTGTACATCGAATAAATAGACTTCCATCCCCTACTCTTAACCATCAAACACCATATTTTCGTCTCCATTATCAACAACCTAAATATACTCATTTACATCCTTTTGGATGTGTCTGTTTTGTTCTTCTTCCACCTCATGAAAGAACTAATCTCTCTACTCAATCTGTGAGATGTGCTTTTTTTTTATGTGCACCACATCAAAAAGGTTATCTATGTATGATCCCACCATTCAACGACTTCGTATTTCTCGTAATGTCATCTTTCTTTACTATCAATATTTTTTTCCCTTCCATGATGCCACCTCATACTTTCCTTCTCATTCTATTCTTCTTGCTTTTGAAGATGAGGTCAATTCTTCTAATATTATTTTTCATGATTCTATCACACAATTTAAGTTTGGTATTGTGTATGCAAGGGGAATCAAGAATGAGGATCATCTTAATGGCCCTCCCCATGAGTCCCCTCTGGCACCAATAACTGACATCACCATTCCAACAGTTCGACGGTTCACTTGAATCTCTCGACCTCTTGACAAGTATAGCTATTCTCGAGAGAGATTTGGTAATCATAGATCTTTAGTTGCAACACTATCCTCTACTACTATGCCTACCTCTTACTCATAAGCTATAAAGCATGATTGTTGGAAACAAGCTATGCAAGAGGAACTTGATGGCTTACAACAAAACAATACTTGGGATATAGTACTTTGTCCATCCTTTATCACTCCTATAAATGGGTGTTTTCTATGAAACTGAAATCTGATAGATCTTTGGGTCAATATAAGGCTCGACTAATAGCTCTTGTGATATGAACCAAGTTAGGGGGAAGTTTAAGTTACAAAAAATGAAAGGAAACAGTAAGAAGATCTCTTCAAAGGAGGAAGGCATCATAAAAACTTTAAACTTGTCATATTTAAAACTACCATATTTGGACTTGCTTTATTTAGACTCGTCATATTTGGAGCTGTCATATTTAAAACTATCATATTTGAATTTGCCTTATTTGGAACTATCATATTTGAACATGTCTTATTTGGACCTATCTCATTTGAACAAACTTCTTCACAAGGACAAAATAGTCATTTTTATATTTTCATTCATCTATGGATCCTCAAAATGAATCATTGAAGAATATTTCTTTTAGCAAATTGATTTTAAAAGTAATTCTCTTCTAGAGTTCATAATAGGACTTGGTGAGATTGTTAAGTGAGTTCTTAATAATGTCGCAAACTCGTTTGATTTAGATCTTAAATTACTTAGTTAATTTAAAATTGAGATTAACACCTTTTGAATCTTTATTAATTTAGGTTGCTAGAAACAAGTTTTCTAGAAATTTAATTTGAATTTGAGAGTTTATTTTGTTTGATATTTAATTAAAAAGTAGAACTAGTGTTTAACATACGAATAGGGATCCAAAATTCAATCTCGTTCATATCATTTGGTATCAAAATCAAAGCTAAAATTCAAGATCGAAAGTATCTATTTTTTATATTCTTGTATAATTCTTAGTTCATCAATTCGCATTCTTCACCCTTATTCTCCAAATTCTATTATATCTCAATTCTTGCATTTAAATTTGTTTCTTTTCATTTTCTTTACTTTCATTAATCTTGTTTATTCATCAAATATCACATTAAAAAATCATATTCAAATTCTTTCAAAATCTCATATTTGCGCAAAAATTCTTTAAATTAAGGAACTTTGCAAAATCATTGAATTCTTGTGTTTCTTCCATCCAAATTCAAATTTCTTCATCAATTAACTCTTATTGTGTCCTTAATTGCAAAATTAAAGAGTTTGATTCAAGAAATCTCTTGAAATTTGGGAATTGTCAATATCTCCTTAAATTAAGAAAAACTTGATTCTATTTTATTTCTTTTAATTTTTTCACCATTCTTCCTTCTGAATTATTTTTTTTTTGGTTACTAATCATCTTTTTGGTGTTTTTTTGGCGTATAAGGCCAAACCATAGCTCAGAATTTAATGGAGGGTAAAATTACCAAAATATCCCTACAAGTGCTAAATTCGGTTTCTTTGTATGTTTGAGTTGTTTTTTTTTTCTTACAATTCTAAATTTGATTTAGCTTCAAAACATCAAAAAAAAAAAAGAGAAAAGAAAGAAAAGAAAGAGAAGAAAAGAAATAAGAAAAAAAGAAAGAAACTAAAAATTGCATAGGTGTTATTTAAGGCCAATTTGAAATCTCCTTTCTCATTCGGCCTACACATATTTCTTACCATATTCAAAATATCAATTTGCACTTTCAAATTTCCTTCTAAATTCTTAAATTACAATTAGGTCTTTAGAAATTTGTTTTTGCAACCAATTGTATTCTGTTCAATTCATTTGTTTATCTAAGTGTTTTAAGAACCAGTTTTAACTTGTTTGTGTTTGGTTTAAGCTTCACTTGACATAAAGTAACTCAGTCCTCAAAGAACTTAAAGAAAAGAATATTGAGAGGCCAAAGATAAAGAGTGGTGAACTCATAAGAGGGTAAAAGCCAATTTCAAGTTAAACACAAGTGTCAGTGACAACAATTGAGTGCAAACACATAAAGGAGTATTTGTGAGGCTTTCATTGTTCTTTACTAACCATGGCAGATTTAAAGAAAGTTGATTCCAAATTGAAGTTGTTCCTTAAAAACTTGAGTGATTTCATACAAAATGTGGAAAGGGACACGCATGCAGGGATGGGTCAATTAATGGATAAAATGGAGAAGATGGAAGTTAGCCAACAAACCAATACTTCCATTTCCAACACAACCCGCACCAATCCAAGGCAACCAAGGCGTGGGAGAATCATGCTTGATGAGGAGGATGGTGATTCCATAGAAGAACTTTCCGAAAGCTCTAGCAAGCAAGACAACAATATTAGTGGCATCAAGATGAAGATTTCACTTTTTATTGAAGGGATGATCCTAAAGCATACCTAGCATAGGAAGAGAAGATCGAATCCGTGTTCGAGTGTCATGACTATTCTGAAAAGCAAAATGTAAAGCTTGCTACTACCGAGTTTGATAGTGGTACCAAGATTTGATAGGATCATTTAAGATACATTAGAAAAAGGTGTGGTGATTATCCTATTTCCATATGGTAAGAGTTAAAGGAAAGACTGCGAAAGAGGTATGCACCAAATTCTCATAAAGACTTATGCAATCAATTTCAAAAACTTATAAAAGTTTATAGTAGAATTAAAGATCAAAAGACTACCATTGATGATGAGATTGAATTGCAACCATATGAAAGACACCCTAATTTTAAAGGGATTAAATCTGACTTTTTATGGAAGTTTCATTGGGATGACAACAAATATATTCCAAAGAAGGTTAAACTAAAAGATGAGATTCTTATTTCTAGAGATACAGTTGAAATTCAAAATCCCTTTTTACATGATGTAGAGTTACCACCATTAGATGATTATTCCAATGTTAAAATTGTAAGTCCTGTACATAATGATGTATTGGTTACAAACAACAATGATGATGTTCAAAAAGAAAATACAATATAAAGAGAGAAAAATAGTGCGCATGAGAGTGAAAAAGAAATAATTATTGCACAACAAAAAGAGAGTTATGTGAAAAATAGAAAGGTGTGAGCCTAAAAGGAAAAATGAGAGCTTAGAGTGGATGCACCAAACCCAAGAAATGTGCATGCAAAAAGAGAGGGTGAAAGAAATAAACATTTATGTGAAAAAAGAGTGATGAAAGCTATTTTTTTCAAAAGGTCACAACAGTGTTTTGTTCGAAGGAATGTATTACACTACTAATGAAATTTATAATATTTTGTATAGTTCTTTTATGTCTTTTTTGCAAAGTTATGAAAAATGATTTTCAATAGAGAAACCTAGCAAAAAAACCAATTTAACTCTTAATATTAATAATGACGCTATAATGAAGGGTGAGGTTACAAATTTGTGTAAAATGGAGTTTCCTAAATTTTGTTTAGATGTTTCTTATTGTTTTCTTTTCTAAATGTTTTTGCTCTCGTTTTTCTCGTTGTCTTTGTGTTTATAGTCTTTTTTCTAATTTACTTTCATCTTTTTGCATTTCTTTAATTTGTTTGAATCAATTGCAATATGTTTCTTCTTTAAAATGTCATTTTAATAGGGATAATTATTTTATTTATAGTTTAAACATTTTTAGTTGTTTGTGTTGTTCCAAATAATATTTTTCTTTTTTTGATCCTTGTTTTAACGTTTTTGAGCGTTCCTTTGTTCTAAATATTTATTTTCTTTTGATTATAGTCTTAATGTTTCTAAATGTTTATTTTACTTTAATTTTTAATCTAGGTGTTGGTTAGGAAGAAAGTTTTCTTTTGATTTAAACAAATATATTTCATGTGTTTTTAGTTCTTCTTTGAATTTTAAATTTTTTCTTGATAAACCTAGATTTTCTCTTTCTAGTATTCTCATTTTAAAGAAATTTGATGTTTTGGTATTTTTCCATACTAGATGAAAAATGTTTTCTAGAGTTTTTTTTGTTACTTTATTTTCATTTTTCATTTTTTTCCTACTTATTGGGTGTGTTCTAACCTTTTTATAGGTGGTTTCATGCGAGTTGCATTTGATCCAGGTGAAAATACTTGCAATTTACATGGTAAAATTAGATTTAGATTTATCTTTGTTAGTTCTTATACTTGATTTTTGTTGTCTTGTAGGCTAAGATTCGACGACGAACCATTTTGAAGAGAGGAGGAATGATATGAACCAAGTTAGGAGGAAGTTTAAAGTTACAAAGAATGAAAGGAATCAGCAAGGAGATCTCTTTAAGGGAGGAAGACATTACAAAAACTTCAAAACTTGTCATATTTGAAAATGTCATATTTGAACTTGTCTTATTTGAAATTGTCATATTTGGAGCTGTCATATTTGAACCTATCATATTTGAACCTGCCTTATTTAAACCTATCTTATTTGAACAAACTTATTCACAAGGGCAAAATAGTCATTTTTATATTTCCATTCATCTATGGATCCTCAAAATGAATCATTGAAGAATATTTCTTTTGGCAAATTACTTGTGACAGTAATTTTCTTCTTGAGTTTTTAATAGGATTTGGTGAGATTGTTAAGTGAGTTTTTAATAATTTCACAAACTCGTTTAATCTAGATCCTAAATTACTTAGTTAATTTAAAATTGAGATTAACACCTCTTGAATTTTTATAATTTAAATTGATAGAACCAAGTTTTCTAGAACTCTAATTGGGATTTAAGAGTTTATCTTGTTTGATCTTTGAGTTGAAGCTTGAGACTAGTGTTCTACATACAAATAAGAATCCAAAATTTCATCTCGTTCGTATCATCTTGGCAATCGTCAAGAATATGGGATAGATTATGAGGAAACTTGTGCTCCAGTTGCAAAAATGACTACTGTTCGTACAATTTTGTCTATTTCAGCTTCTAAGGATTGACCCATCTACCAAATGGATGTCAAAATACATTTCTTCATGGGGATCTCTAAGAAGAAATTTAAATAAGGCCTCCTCCAAGATTGAAGACTTTAAATATTGCAAATATTTGTCACTTGAAATGTTCATTATATGGGCTCAAACAAGCCTCTTGTGTTTGGTTTGAGAAATTTCGACAAACACTTATTCACCTCTCCTTTGTGCAAAATCAATATGATCCCTCTTTATTCTTGCGAAAGACTTCACTAGGTATTGTTATTTTACTTGTCTAAGTGGATGATATTATTATTACTGGCACTGACATTGGTGAGGTTCGACAATTTAAAGTCTCTCTATATGTTTCATTTCATATGAAAGATCTTGGATCACTTGCTTATTTTTTAGGGCTTGAAATTCATAGAAGTAACAAAAGAATTTTTGTAAACCAACATAAGTATTTTCGTGGCATCATTCACTTGGCAGGCTTACAAGATTCTACTCATGTCGATACACCTATGAAAGTTAATGTCAAATATCGATAAAATGAAGATGAACCCATCTAAGATTCAACATTATATCGGAGACTAGTTGAGAGTCTTGTTTATCTTACTATTACTCTACCAGATATATCATTTGCAGTCAATTTAGTAAATCAATTTATGGCTTCACCGCGTCATTTACATATGGTCGTGGTTAAACACATCGTCCACTACCTTCTTAGTACTCCTCAGGGCTCTTTTTTTTCATCTAGTACATCTCTTCATCTCATTGTTTATAGTGATGCAAATTGGGCTAGATATCCCGACACGCGACGTTCTACTACGGGTTGGTGTGTATATTTGGGTGACGCTTTAATTTCTTGGAAGTGTAAAAAATAAAAACGAGTATCCAAATCTCCACTGAGACTGAATATCGTGCTATGTCCTCTATTTGTTCAGAAATTACATGGTTACATGGTTTACTCTCTGAATTAGGCTATCCGCAATCTAATCTTACTCCTCTCTATGCCGACAATACAAGTGTTATTCAAATTGTGGCAAATCTTGTATTTCATGAACGAACCAAACACATTGAGGCAGATTGTTATTCAATTCGTGAAACTTTTGATAAAAGTTTTATTACTCTTCCACATATCTCGACAAATCATCAAATTGTAGATATTTTCACAAAATCTCACACTCGTGCTCGCCATCAGTTTTTTGTTAACAAATTGATGTTGCTAGACTCATCAGCATCAATTTAAAGGGTGTCAATGATATCTCGTAGAATATTTATCTCCTATAATTAAGAGATAATGATAACTATAAATGTATTATTTTCTCTCTATAATTAGGGTATAATAGCAGCAATTAAGGGATAATGTTGCTGCTATAAACAGGGAAGAATTAGTGTTGTAATTAGGGAAGAATTAGTGTTGTAATTAGAGAAGAATTAATGCTCTAATTGTGGAATTTGATTGACGTTTGAGAGATAATTTTACTGTTGTAAATAGGGAAGAACTAGTGCTGTAATTGTGGGACTTTAGTTGACTGTATATGATCTATATATAAAAGGAAGAGCTCATAGTTTTTGGGCATCCAATTATCCATTCAAAATCCGTGTTTGTGTCTTTCTTTGTTATGGAGGTCAGAGGACGAGAAGAATTGGAAGTTATTCATTATATTACATAAGCCATAATTCGAAGCTATTCTTTTAAGGTTTGATGGTTCATGATAAGCAAATTTGCAATGACCATGCAAGTGTACTTTGGAACCTCTGTATCAACAATATTTAAAGGTAAGAATAACATTAGCTATTGTTAGATCATCATTCCAGTTATGATAAAAACAAACTCGTAGGATGATTATTTTCATTAGCAGGACTTGCAACAGATGGAATTCAGTACTGCTTTTGGAAAGGTATGCAATGCTATCAGTTAAATAAAACAAACAGACAGTCCCATGGGCTCATATGACAAAAGAAAGAAGAAACAATTCCATGAGCTCCTGGTCAAAATTAAGAGAACAATTTAAAAATTTATCAATTTTTTTAAGCATTGCATGTTAATGAAATAGAACAACATATAATATATAATGTGTTTTTTTTTTAACTGAAATTTTGGTTTAAGCCAAATTTTCCAATCTAAACCCGTAAAAATCAGATAAAAGAGAAGATGGAAACTAAAAAGCATATGTAGATAGCAGGAATAACCTAGATTAGATGATGAAAATGGAGGTCTAGAAAGATAGAAAGAATAAAAGTTAAATAACTTACGGTTTAAGGTTCGGATCAGAGAGGGTTCCTCTTTCCTCTGTCCTGTGCAGTGCGGTATGTGCCAACAGCCTCCCGTGGCCGCTGGTCTGCTCCTCTTTGTGTGCGGCTAGTGCGTGCGACACAGCCCTTGGCCGGTGGCTCCTCTTTTATTTTCTGTCGTTTGTGGAATGGATGTTGTAAAGGGAGCAAGACATGTTTGGATATTAGTTTTAAAAGTACAATAATATTAAATTTTATTTCCATAATTATCTTGTTTGAAAAAAATGATATTAAAATTTTAATAAATAATTTGATAAAAAATTAAAATAAGTTAGAATTTTAGAATTTTGAAAGTTATTTATTTTAGCTAAAAAATAAATATTATAGTAATCATATAATTTAAATTAATAATATATTTTATTTTAAATAATAATAATAAATTAAAAAATGAAAATTCAATCAATTATAATTTTATTTTAAATTATATACTATTTTTATTTAATTAAAAAATTTTTATTATTTTATATGAGACTACAAATAACTTGTTGCTAAAATTCAACTAAGAATATTAGACAATAAATAAACATTATTTTTACTTTTTTTTTCTGCTGTCCCCTATTGTAATTAATTTACATATGTAAAAGATTGTATTCTGTAAAAAAAAAAAACTTCATACATTATCATTTAAAATTATCAAAAGTTTTTTTAAAATTAAAATTATTGATAATAAAAATTAATTATATATTTACTTAAAATGAAAAGTAAAATTATTAAAATATTATTTTAAAATATTTGTGTGCTACACATGTGAGATCCATGTTTAAAACAAATTAGTGTATCTATATATATATGCGAAATTTAGGTATAAAAATTTTTAGTAATATGTTTTACTTACTTCTATATATTTTATTACATTAGGATTCTATTCAATATATATTTCCAACTGAGTTTGAAAGACAATATTTAGAGACAAGGCAAACAGGTTTTATTTCCAATTCTTATAATATTATTGATGATTGCGAATTTATAGTTCAACACGTGAGAGGTCATATGGAATTCAAGACATACTCGAAAAATATTAAATACTTCTTCATATTACCTTCTTCTTTTTATAATAGTTTAGATATGATTAAAAATATAATTAATAAAATTAAATATAATATTTAATAAAATTTTTCTTATAATTAAATAATATAACAATAATGTAATTTAAATGAAATCATATCTCACTACAATAAAAGAAGACTAAGAAAAGTAATATAAAGAGAAATCCAACACTTCTCGACGCTCAAAAAAACAGTTTCCTTATAATATAGGGATAATTAAATTTTAATCTCTTTTTTGTATAGTTCGTAATTTACGGTAAGCTCATTACGAATTTCTGCAAAATAAATCGTCAATTTTTATTTAAATACATGAATTTTTTAGATTATTTTTTATATTTATCTTTATAAGTCTTTTTTAAAATAAAAAATAAAATTGATAGCGGAAGATATCAAATAATACACTCAGATATTTCAGTTAAATGATGATATGGCTGCAGAGAGAGAAGCATCATCAAGAAACTCGGTTGGGATATTGAGGTCATGCAGCCCAAATCACATGAAGATATTTTATAAGGTTAAAATTTTGAGCACAGGTTATTATGCCCTGAAACAGAAACTTGTGGAGAATTTTTGAGATTTCTATAAGTAGCTGATCTTGAGAGGTGAAATGGACCTTCTTTTAAAGATGATTATGGACTGACAAATGGATATGATAACATAGAAAAACAATTAAAACAAATGAAAATTTCACAATATCTTATCATCTGTTTTTTTTTAGAGTAATGAAATTTGATTTTTTTCATTCAACTTATGTGTATAAAATAAGAGATGAGTTTAATTTGTTTGAACTTATTAAACAAACATTATTATGATTATAAATTTTTAATTTTATTGACTATAAGAAGAATTACAATATAAATATCTTCAAAAGTAAATTATTAACATTTCAAATCGTTTTTAAGATGGGAGTTAGATCACTCGTAATGTAATTTTTTAAAACAAATATTATTAATTTGATTTTTTAAATTTTTAATAATTTTTAATTTTAATTAAATCAAATTTAAAATATTTCACTTCAATAATAATTGATCAATTTAGGAATAAATTGGATTAATTTTAAAATTTTTAGATTATTTTAAATGTTTCAAATTTAGTCAAATTCAGTTACTTTTTTTTTAAATAATTCAAATTGAGTTTGTAAATCAATTCAGAAATATTGTTTTGCTTTTTAATTTATTACATTTTAATTATAAATGATTTTAATAAAAATTTTATATATTAAAAAATTTTTAAAAAATAAATGGCAAAAGCATGTGATTCTATGTATATCGCGTGAATAATTAAAGCAATCTCCCATTACAAAATTACTACTCAACGCAAATATTAAATTCCCGTATTACCCTCTCGTGGGGCCAGGTACAATCCTCCTGGAGCTGAGTTGTTTCTTCAACCTTCGATTCTCTCTCGTAAAAGAGAAGCAATTTGCTGGGCGGTGGCGTTTTATTGATTTTTAGGGTTTCCTTATTGGTTTGATTAAAAGATGATGACGGCGAGATGGGAGTATATTCTATGGTTGGAATAAACATGTGGAAATCAATTGAGCAGCGGAGGAGGAGAAATTCGGTTTTCAAATCAGAGATGATTATGAGTTGCTATTTTGTGTTTGGATGCCGATTGATTTTCCAATCGGCATTCGATTCTTATTCTGCGGCTTCTGAAGCTTTCTCTGAACACCACCACCTGTGTTTCTTTTCTTCGCTGCCGCTTGGTGTTAAATTAAACACCTTTCGTAGCACTAACTTCTTTTCCTTCTTCTTCTTTTGATTTTCTTTTAGCGC
Source organism: Omphalea diandra (assembly GCA_949677035.1). Classification (NCBI taxonomy): domain Eukaryota; kingdom Viridiplantae; phylum Streptophyta; class Magnoliopsida; order Malpighiales; family Euphorbiaceae; genus Omphalea; species Omphalea diandra. The sequence continues at coordinate 21,198 of CATIWR010038430.1, read as the reverse complement.
TTTCGCTTCCGTTTGGCTCTTCTCTCTCGTCGTTTTGTGGTTTGTTTTTGTCTTTTTGCTGGATATGGATTTCTCTTCGTGTGACGGTGATGCTGATGGTGATTTTTTTGCGGAGAAAGACCCGACCGGTCGGTACATTCGGGTATGGATTCTGTCCCATTCTCTTTTTTTTTGTTTTCATTTTTTTATTGTTATTATGTTTTTGCACTGGAATTTGATAGTATTTTAGTCTTTGTTTAAGCTCAGATAAACATTCATTAGGAAACTGAGAACTAGTTAATCATCCTTATGCTTTGAGTCTAATTTGGACCTGCATTGTCAAACTGCCTCCTTTGTTTGTCTTATTGGAATTTGATTAGTTTAATTTTAATGCTTTTCTATTGAGATTCGTTTAGTGATACCGCATTTGTTTGGTTTTGTTTTTTATTACTTCAGTATGATGATGTCTTGGGCAGAGGTGCATTCAAGACCGTGTATGCTTCTGCAACCTTTTACTTTGTTTACTTTCCGCTTTGTTTCTTCATAGCGATAGATAGTTCCCTTCCCTCTTCAATAGTGATAATTTTTCTAATACATTTGGTTGATTTAGCTGTTTTATTTGTGTTTAGGTATAAGGCATTTGATGAAGTTGAGGGCATTGAAGTTGCATGGAATCAGGTGAGCATTGAAGTTGTGCTCCAGTCACCTGACCAGCTGGAAAGACTGTATTCTGAAGTTCATCTTCTCAAGTCATTGAAGCATGAAAACATCATGAAGTTCTACAACTCTTGGGTGGATGATAAGAACAAGACTATCAACATGATTACAGAGTTATTTTCTTCTGGCAGTTTGAGGCAGTAAGTTTCTTTTTGGCTGTTTCATGTTATTCTTCGGTTTCCACTATTTTTGGCTGTTTCATGTTATTCTTCGGTTTCCACTATTTTTGACTGTCTTCCATGTTTGATTTTATAATTCATGGCTGTTTTGGGTATTTAGGTACCGGAGAAAACATAAGAATGTCGACACCAAGGCTATCAAAAACTGGGCTAGACAAATACTTCGAGGCTTACACTATTTGCATAGTCATAACCCCCCTATCATCCATTGTGATCTGAAATGTGACAATGTATTTGTGAACGGAAATAATGGGGAAGTTAAAATTGGAGATCTAGGACTGGCAACTGTTATGCAGCAGCCTACAGCCCGAAGTGTTATAGGTAATGCCTTTTTAGTACTCCTGATTCACTATGACTCTTGTCAAACAGCTTAGATTGAAAATTAGAATCCACTGTTGATTTTTCAGGTACTCCCGAATTCATGGCCCCAGAGCTTTATGAAGAGGAATACAATGAACTTGTTGACATCTATTCATTTGGGATGTGCATGTTGGAAATGGTTACTTGCGAATATCCATACAGTGAATGCAAGAACCCTGCACAGATATATAAGAAGGTTACTTCAGTGAGTTTAACATTTTAAGGCCATCAGCAATTAGGGGTGTAGTTCAAATTTACTTATAGCTAGTAGTCTCATCATCTCTGTTATCTTCTTTACTGCAGGGCATAAAGCCTGCTTCTCTTAGTAAAGTGAATGACCTCCAAGTTAAGCAGTTCATAGAGAGATGTCTTGTTCCTGCCTCTATGAGATTGCCGGCAATAGAACTCTTAAAAGACCCTTTCCTAGCAACTGAAAATTTCAAGGAAAATGTTTCTGCATCCTTGCAGTTACCAGATCTTGTGTCCAAACAAGTCAACTTGCTGCATGCAGAGTCTCATCCCATGGATATTGACACTACCCTTCGGAAGCTTTCAATAGGCTCTTGTACAAAAAGCAATGATGAAGCTCTGCAGTTTTCAACTTTAGAAATGATGAGGTTCACTAAGAGCAATGAGTTCAAGATAAAAGGGGAGAAAAATGATGATAATACAATTTCGTTGACTCTGCGTATTGTTGAACGATGTGGTGAGTTTATCTGCTTTACAAATTGGTACATGTTGTTTTCATTTAACTGCAATCTAAACAATGCTGGTTGTTGTTTTTGTACAGGTGGAGTGAAGAATATCCATTTCACTTTTTATCTTGATTCCGATACCACATTTTCAATAGCTGAAGAGATGGCCGAACAACTTGATTTGTCAAAAGAAGATGTGGCTATCATTGCTGAGCTGATTGATGCCTTGATAGTGAAGTTTGTTCCTTGCTGGAGTCCATCATTCAGAAGTACTTGTAGCATAGCAAATGGTTCTTTAGGACTGAAAAATGATGCAACTTCCAAGGCCAACAGCAAACATGATTTCTTTCCCTTGGTTAATGCAAAGGGTCAAGAGACTCTAGAATCATTCAGTTCAGACGTAACTGCTGAATTCCATACGACGGTCGCCTCTGATGGCAGTAGTAACAAGCCTTTGGGATCTTCTGACTGCACTCTTGAATTCAATACATCTGATTTTGGTTCAGAGTTTGCAATGTGTATTGATGGTATATCTGAATATGACAAATCCGTGGAAAGTTCCAAGAACCCTCTTTCTGTAGCAAACAAAGATCCACAGGATGAGCTAGAGCTGGAGCTTGATGCGATTCAAGTGCAGTATAACCAGTGCTTCCGAGAACTCTTGAGGATGAAAGAGGAAGCAATTGAAAATGCCAAAAAGAAGTGGATACGAGGAAGAAGATAGCTGTCATGTGATGTACTAAATTTTCTTAGCATTTTTTCTCATTCGCTCAGAAGCATCGGAAGAAGCTATCTTTTGGCACAATTCTCTTTTCATTATTTTTTTTAGGGTGCTTGTTGTCATTGCCATTTTCTTGTATATAGCCAAATGGGGCACTCAATAGTGCAACCTTATTCATTCTTTAGTGGTTGTTTTTATCCGTCAACTCTTCCAAAAGGAAGTAGTTTATATTAGAAGTTTTCCCTTTCAGCTAAATTTAACCTATTTAGTATTGAAATAAGATACGATATTGGATGACTTATGGTCTGAAATTCAATTGATAGAACTCGCTATGGTCCGGAAATATTACTGCTTATTTTAGGTGATACTTAACTCAGCAAAAATATGAGAGACTAAGCATTTCTGAAGGGTCTACTGGTTTCTGCTTCTTTACATTTTTCAATCTACTATCTGTATATTGGATCAAGATTTAGGCTGATGGATGTGGATCAAGATTTAGGCTGCGAGTTAGAACGCTATACTTGTAAGGGATAGGATTGTTGACATTTCAAGGGTATTTTTCTGATAAATGTTTAATATGGTTGATTGTACGAGTCATGACAATGAAGGATAAATTCACAGAAATGATAGATAGTTTAAGACTAACCCGTTAGTCTAGTAAGGAAATACGTCATCAGAATACCAATTTACCCTCTAATAATTATTTTTAGGGTAATGGATTCACGTTCCATGTATGGATTGTTTAATCCAATCAGCTTGGGTTGGTAGATGAGGGACGACACAGCTGCTTTTTCTCAAAGTGGCTGAAAGCTGATGGTTAGCAAGATAGACATTTTGCGTGCCTAAACCATTCGGACTCTTAAAAATTCTTTGGCAGATATTTTGAGTGCAACAATTAGGTAGTAATTCGATTACAACTCTCAAACTTTTATACTACGAAAAATGATACGTGTGAAGCAAATCACGACCACCTCCACTGCCTGATACATGCATTGCAATCAAATCAATTTGCATTACTGCGTGGCTCTTCTTGAAACCATAACTGAGATAAACAGAAAATAAGCCAAAAACGTTATAAACACCACAAATGGAACAGGCTTGCAAGTGAATGAAGCAGCACCAAAACAAGAACCGAAAGAATGGTTAGAACTGATCCCTCATTCCCCTAGTCAGGAAGTTCAGAACAAAATCAACTGCCAAAGCCTTTATATATATAATCTCAATGGTCTTCTATTTGGAGCTTATCTACTAGAACTTCCTTATATGAATTGAGCCAGCAAGCAGCTGAAATAATTGTTTTTATCCAAGCGTTCAGCAAATGACCATTTCCTCAGCACAGTATGCACTTGTTCATATATGGGGGAAAGCTTCCAACTTTATGATAAAAGGTTTCTCCAATAGATTTTCCAATTATATCAAACCCAATGCAGTCATCTACTTAATTTCCAGCAAATTCACCTTTTCTACTTACCCAATTAAGCAATGGGAGCACCAATATCTCTTTGTACTTCATCAACAAATTATGGCACTCATTCAGACACCATTTACGAAGCCTCATAGACTAATAGTACCACAGTCAGATTTTCACTTTGTGACTTCAAATGCTCACTTGGATGCACCAGTTATGTTTTCAATGGTAGCATATTGTATCATATCCATTCAGCATTGCAACAAATTCTCAATTCTATACCAACAGTTGTGTTATTCTAATATGAAGTTCTTTTTATGTTTCTCTCAATCAGATATTTTGCAAATTATTTAGCACATTGCTTCAACAAACTCATTTAATGCAAAGTTCATTATCAATCCTTTGAAGTGTCAAAGCCATAGATAGACAAAAATACATGCAACTGGTAAAGACAGCTTCTTTAAAATCATTAGACCACATTAAAGTTAATAAAATCGAAATTAATATTCATCATATGCTTTTGCAGACCTAAGGCTTTCACATACAACAAGTGGTAAGTTGCAGTTACACAATCAGAGCAGAAGGCTAATTCAGGTAAACACCATTCTGGTTAATAACATAGAGGAATACGTGATTTAGTCATGGAAACCCTTATAAAAATTTATCCATGATTAAGGCACGTTACAGTCCCCTAATGAGCCAAAGATTCAAATGCATCAGCACAGTAAATAACATGGTAGAGAGAATTTATTCACAGTTTATTGACAAACTAAACAATATCCACACAAGGAACACACCAAGAATGCACATCAACGAACGAGAATATTTGCAATTGATGAGATTTTCATGACAACATGAACATACAGTAGCATCCACACACACCAACACAATGCAAGGTGAACAGAATGTTGCACAAGTGCTACCAGTTTTCTTTCACTATTTTTGACTTCTCAAATATGAACTTCCCTTCCTTATACTTTTGTGTTTGCTCATAAGCTCGTTCATATTTCCAACCAAGCACCTCACGACAGTCACAGCAATAGACATCAGCAACTGTGTGAAGGCCAGTCATTAGTTGCCTGTCCTCCTTTGGCCCGACCATAATGTTCATTGCATGAGAGAACAGAAAGGCTCTACCGTGTCTTCCCTAAGATCACAATACAACAATTTATTTGATGCAAGAAAAGAAAAAGTTGATCATGTAAAAATTACAGAAAAATGTTGGGGCAAACATGTCTCAAATGATTTAAGCAAAGTCACCTTCAAGCAATGACAAATAGGCAAAGACGTCCTTCATGCACCTAATTGAGTCTAAGTCAGGTTTTGAATTCTGTTGGAATTCAAAGCCACAAGACACATCAAATTCTAATACATTTCATTCTATTCTCATTAGTTTTGGTCTTTCATTTATTAGAGTGCTTTCTTGTATCCAGTTGTTCAAGCAAAGAACAGATTTTCAATACAAAGTATAGCCAAACTAGAATTAGCATCAAGTCTTTACCTGAAAAGCCTTAGAAATGACATCATCATGAAGGGCAACATGGTTTCTACAATTACAGCAACTGTACAATCTTGGCCCAACCAAATCCGCCATTGATGCCAATTTAATAACACTCACCCACCAACCAGTTCCACCAAATTAAGATCCTTTAAAGGAACACATTCCAATGCCACAAACAGCATCAATCCATTGAAATAAAATTGAATCATTAACACATAAAAGACTTACAATGACCACAAACTTACCTTTTATATCAATCAGCTGCATATCATTTTAGCTTCTCTTTTACAAAACATCTGCACACAGAGACAAAACAGACGACCCGAAATGGCAAAAGATCAAATTTTGAGTTCAAGAAATGAACCATAATAACAAGAAAGCAAAAACAAAGTCACCTAATTGGAAATGACATGTGAACAGGTGGTAAAACCCAGAAACTGAACTACTTTCCTATCCAGAAGAATAAAGAAATTTGAATAAGCATGTTAATCATTAAAAAAAAAAAAAAAAAAAAGAACTTTGTCAAAAACTCAGCTCAAAGAAAATGAAGTGGGTATTACAAAGATCACGTCTCACATCACATCAGTAAATATAAAGATTAAGCTTAACAATGATTGATTAAAAGAGCAGTGACGTGTTAATAATAAATAAACCTGGTTCCTGAGCCAGGGTGAGTGAGTGCGTATACAGAGTATGTTAGAGAGAAAAAGAGAGAGTTGATGTGTTGGCAATGGGTTGTGGCTGAGTTCGGTGATTGCTGATCAGGAAGATGACAAACTGCATTTCGCAGCTTCAAGGAACTTTTGACACTATATTGTATCCAAAATTACCAAAACAACCATTCTTTCTTTTTAAATTATAAACGAAATAGAAAATAGGAATTATTCATTGCAAAGCTGTGCAATCCTACTCCATAGTGTAGTATGTGTAGTGTGTCAATCTGGCAATGAAAGTCACTGCCGTGTTATGTGGCATTGGCTTTTCACGTCTGAGTTGATTAGGCGCGGCAATGGGTGGATTTTTTTTTTTTTTGGTGGGTATTTCATCCTATAAATAAATATTCATTTCAGTAGGATACAAATTTAGTATCTAAAGCATCCGCTGATCGAATCCGTTTATATAAATAATTAATATAACAATAAATATTTATACAATGTATTGATCATATATCATAGCATTATGTTATAAAATAAGAAACTTAGATTATTTAATACATTTATAAATTTTAAATTATTAGCTTACATTTCATAAAATTATTTTATACAAAATTTTAATTAAAATATATAAAATTGAGTATGTCAAGAAATAAAGAGGCAACAAGTTGAGCTTCATAGTAGTAATATGTATGAGAAAATTCAAGTTGAAGATGTTGGTTAACTAATCAAAGAATGATAGCCGAATTAGAGTTTGTTTGTTTTAGTTATTGCTAATTGCTAGTTGTTATTGTTGATTGTTAGTTACTAATTTATTGATTGATATTAAATTATTATTATTATTATTGATTGTTGCTTATAAATATAATTATCAATATAGATATAAATTTTAAATTTTTAAAAATAAACAACAGTGATTTTATTTTAAAAAGCTAAATGTATTTGATATAAGTAATGTCATAAATGCAAAATAATTAATAAATAAATAATTTATTACTATTAAATGAAAATAATATTAAAATAAGGACTATATTAGAGTTAATATAAAAAGTCATGGATGTATTTATCTTTTTATTCATAAAAATTTTGAATTTTTTTTGTGTCTTAATTAATTAAATAAATTGATCCATATGAATTGTTTTAATCAAAATGTTATAAAGAAAGAAAAAGATTTATGATCGAACATTCTAATCTCTTACATTATGATCCAAATACTCTATCGCTAAATTCTAGCTAGTAAAATAATTTTTAAATTAGCAATTAAAATTTAAGTATTTTTATTTGTAAAGCTTTTCTAAGTTATTTTTTATTCATAAAAAAATAATGTGTATGAAAAATATTTTTAAAGAAAAAAATTTTTTTATTATTCAAATCTATTAAGAAATATTTTTTATTTATAAGATTATAATAAAATTTAAATTGTAAAATAATAAATTTTAGATTACAAATATTTTATATTTATATTATTTATTATTTAATATGAGAAAAAATATATTAAAAATAAAAATTCTTTAGGTCTCATCAATGAAAAACGATTGATAATGAATGTTGGTGATTAAAGATAAGTGATAATAAATAGACTAACACATATATTTATATAATTTTATTTTTCATTTGAATAAATTTGTCAAAATCTAAAAAATAATTTTTATTTTTAAAAGAGAAAGTCTTTGTTAAAAATTATTTTTTATTGATTAATTTTTTAAAGCACATTAAATATTAAAAATATAAAAAATATTTTTCAGTAAAATGTAGCCTAACTCTTTTTTTTCGTGTAGTTTGAGAAATTTAGCCGATATGATATTACAAAGTAAAAACATAAGGGGATGTTTGATTTAGCAACGATGATAAAATGGTTAACAATATGCAATCAACAGTTAACGATCAATGAGCAACAATCAATAATTAAATGCGAGCGATCAATAATAAAAATATTTAGTAATTTAGTGGTTAAATCTATGATTGTATTATAAAATAATAAAAAATAATTAATTTTATATTTTAATTAATTTTATATACAATATAAATTTGCATAATAATAAATAATGATAAATATATAAGATTAATGCAAAAAAAATCTAAATATCTGTTTTTATATTTTCAATACTAAAAAAATTAATTTTTAATATTTAATTATATTTTTAAAATATTAAATAATAATTTTTAAATTTAAATATTCAACTTTAATATTTACTGCACTCCCTTTGTTCGGGCGCTCAATTGCTAAATGCTGATAATTTAAAAGTCGGTGAAACGTATGATAATTTACTGCATGCATGCCTTCGTCTTCTTCACCAAAAATTCTAATATGATTCGATCTACCAAACAAAAAAAAGTAGTTGAACAGTGTTCCTATATTTGTTAAATGCTTAAATATATGGTAAACACTAGCATTATAGTATAATTTTAAATAATAATTTTATTAATATATATAATTATTAATTATTTTAAATAATTTTTACATACAACATAATACATATACGTTATAGTAGAATTTACCATGATATAAAGCTGAAGAGTATGCATAATTAGAAATATATATCTATAAAGAAGCACCCTTTGCTAATATTTTTATGACCAGAATCACAAGGCTGGCCTGGCTGGCCCTGTATGAATGATCATCACCATCATCATCATCCACTTCCTGTCCTTCAACTAATGTTCACGTTAGATACATCCGTATAAAACCAGTTGCAAAGTGGGGCTCATCTACTTATAGCTTGTCCAATCCGTATTACTATGCATTTAGCTTTATTTCAAAGCAACATAATTATATTTTGGTCCTACACTTATTTGAATCTGCAACTCACACTTCGTAGTACAATCTATTCTTTTTTTTTTTTTTTAGTAAAAATGATTTTTGGATAAACTTGAGTAATTCATTAAAATGGTGAATGAGGATGCTTCAAGATTTAATAAGCATTCAGTTTGATCCCTAACCGAAGTACCCTATTGTAATTTGATGTTCAAGTTTCAGCAAATATCCGGTAGCAGCCAGAACTGAACTGTAAATCTGCAGGGAACGTGGCTGCACATCATAGCACATAAAGAAACAACCAAAAAAAAAAACATAATAAGGAATCTGAATCTGCCAGGCTGCATTGAAATGTATGTGAGTCCTAAATACTGCTTTTGACTGACAGGTAAGAAACCAAATACTAAGGTTGGTTGAGAAAATTCATTCTTGTTGTAACTACTTCGTTTGGTAACACCAAAATTAGTGAATACTAATTGACAAATGTAAATATGGTTAGTTACAGATTCATCTATCTATAATATTTATCACCCTTGTGAATTATTGGGCATACATGCAAGGTATATACATACCCCAGTAAAAGGTAACCACGTTTGCTGCTATATATATATATATATATATATATATATATATATATATATATATTCAATTATGCTAAAGATAAATTTTATTTTAAATTGACTTGTTTGGGATAAGAATTAATCAAATAATATGTTGAGACCTGTTTCATTTCATTCTCTTTGTAGTCATGCAATTTTAAGGACATAGCAAATCTATTAGCCCCTCACATGAAAACCACTAGGTAATTTCTGGCTCAAAAAATCTGCATATGTAGAAACAAAAATCGGTGGGCCATACAAATATCATTCCAAGAACCTCATCTCATTGTGTTTCAATATATAAATGACAATCTTGAAATTTTATGCATTGAAATATTTAGAATCATCTTCTCACGTTTGTTGCATCGACCATATTTATTTGTACTACTGGTATAATAATATATAATCAAGGAAAAGGAAAACCATATTTATTTGTACTATTTTGGGGTCTTGCTGTTACACAACCAGAAAGAAAGGGAAAGCAAAACCATGGAAGAAGAAACACTTCAGATCAGAACTCCCTTAAGTAGGTCTTTCTTACCTCTTCATCTCCAAATCATGCAGCTTTTTTTTTTTTCTTTTCTTATATTGTACTCAACTTCTTGTGGTTTTTGGATGTTTATTAATTTCTGCAGTAACTAAGGATGACAGAGTTGATCAAGATCCTAATGACATCCCGTCATCTTCCTCATCTAAATCAGAGATGAATCAAATAATACACGAAACAGAAGAAAACTCACCAGTCAAACAAGTTGCCTTAACAGTACTCACCACAGATGACCCTTCTCTACCAGTCCTCACATTTAGAATGTGGGTTTTGGGCACCATCTCTTGTGTCCTTTTATCATTTCTCAACCAGTTCTTTTGGTACCGTACAGAGCCTCTATCTATTACGGCTATCTCTGCGCAAATTGCTGTGGTTCCTCTTGGCCAACTAATGGCTGCCAAGATTACAGATAGGGTGTTCTTCAAGGGGACTAGATGGGAATTTAGCTTGAATCCTGGACCTTTCAATATTAAAGAACATGTTCTTATCACTATCTTTGCTAACTCTGGAGCTGGAAGTGTTTATGCCATTCATGTTGTTACTGTTGTTAAGATTTTCTATAAGAAGCACATGACATTCTTTGTATCTTTGATTGTTATTATCACGACTCAGGTTAGTTTTTTTTTTCACCATTAATTACCTTTTTTTTTATGGTGGTTAGTATTTGCTTCCTTTTGATACTTTGAATGGTAGGTTTTGGGGTTTGGATGGGCTGGGATTTTTAGGAGGTACCTGGTGGAACCTGCTGCTATGTGGTGGCCAGCAAATCTTGTTCAAGTTTCACTCTTCCGGTATATGAAATCAGCTTATTCTTGAATTCATAACCATTTCTGGCATTTAATAGTAGTTTAACGATTCTTTATTATATTTTATTTTTCTCTAAAAAAAATATGAAAATTAAGGATTCCAGTGAGTTTGCGTAGCCAAAGAGTGATGATTGGCTTTCGCTAGTTGGCAATTTGATATCTTCATGCGATTTTTTTATTAGTTTTAATAATAACCATTTCTAGCAAAAGGAGCAGAATTTGGACAGGAATCATTATAGCAGTTGGGTACTAGCATTTGAAAATATTAATGATTTTGGTGTCAATTTTTGCAATCGAAAATGTTCAGCATGTTGTCATTTTCAACTCTTTAATAGCAAAAGCTGACTCAATATTGAGAGATATGACAGAAAGACCCTCATTGCCCTTACCCTTCTTATGTGGGATGAGGAGTTTATAGCAAAACATAAGAAAAGAATCATCAATCAGCTTTATGCTAGATTAATATTAAAAGAAAACGACATGGATGAATTTTATTTACATACAAAACCTTAGCAACTTGGGCTTGTAAACTGATCTCACAACAAATGTGCTGATACAGGGCTCTTCATGAGAAGGAAGAGAGGTTGAAGGGTGGTGTGACCCGTATCCAATTCTTTCTAATAGCCTTGACATGTAGCTTCGCTTACTATGTCTTCCCTGGCTACCTCTTCCAAATGTTGACTTCTTTCTCTTGGATTTGCTGGATATTCCCGGAGTCTATCATGGCCCAACAACTAGGTTCAGGCCTTTATGGCCTTGGAATTGGTGCAGTTGGGATTGATTGGTCCACCATCTCCTCTTATCTTGGAAGCCCACTTGCTAGCCCATGGTTTGCCACAGCTAATGTGACTGCAGGATACATTGTTGTCATGTACATTTTGACTCCATTATGCTATTGGCTTGACGTCTTTAAGGCCAAAACCTTCCCTATATTCTCAGATGACCTCTTTACATCAACAGGACATGAGTACAACATTACAGCTATTATTGATTCCAATTTCCATCTTGATCTTGCTGCCTATGAGAAGGAAGGGCCCCTTTATCTCAGCACATTTTTTGCTATGACTTATGGAGTTGGTTTTGCTGCACTTACTGCGACAATTGTACATGTTGTCTTGTTTCATGGAAGGTACTAAGTTAAATAATGGTAAATTTGGCATAAACGGTACAAGCAAATTTTAATGAATTTTAAGTTTATTTTGGTTATGAAATGTAGGGAAATATGGGAGCAAAGTAAAGCAAGCTTTCAAGAAACAAAAATGGACATACACACAAAACTTATGAGGAAATATAAGCAAGTTCCTGAATGGTGGTTTGTTTGCATCCTTTTGGCGAACGTTGCAGCTACAATTTTTTCTTGTGAATATTATAATGACCAGCTTCAATTACGTTGGTGGGGTGTTTTACTAGCTTGTGGAATTGCCATTGTATTCACTCTTCCTATTGGTATCATCACTGCCATCACTAATCAAGTAAGCCCAAAATATAGAAAGTCTCGTGCACTTAGATACCTTTGTAATTTTACATACTTATTCAAATTTTTTTTTGATAGACACCGGGATTGAATATCATTACAGAATATATAATCGGATATATCTATCCTGGATATCCAGTTGCCAACATGTGCTTTAAGGTATATGGTTACATAAGCATGACACAGGCCATAGCTTTTCTACAAGACTTTAAACTAGGCCATTACATGAAGATTCCTCCTAGAACAATGTTCATGGCACAGGTCAATATCCTCCAAATAACTTGTTTCATCTTTCTTTTTATTTATTATTTTTTATGCGATGTAGATTTCGTGGGTTTCCCTCAGTATTCTCCTTGGAACTTTTCAAGTAATCTTATTTGTTTTAACTTGATTTAAGATTGTGGGAACCATACTTGCCTGCCTTACCTATCTGGGCACTGCATGGTGGCTAATGGAGACTATCCCAGAAATCTGCGACACAACAGCCTCAAATAGTGTGTGGACATGCCCCAGTGACACTGTCTTCTATGATGCATCAGTTATTTGGGGTTTGATTGGGCCTAGAAGAATATTTGGAGATTTAGGAACTTATGAGACAATAAATTGGTTCTTCCTAGGTGGAGCAATTGCACCTATTCTTGTATGGTTAGCTGCTAGGGCATTTCCTCAACAAGAGTGGATTAGGCTCATCAACGTGCCAGTGTTAATAGGAGCAACAGGAATGATGCCACCAGCTACAGCAGTTAATTACACTAGTTGGATTATTTTGGGCTTCTTGTCTGGCTTTGTTGTGTATAGATACAGGCCTAATTTATGGCAAAGGTACAATTATGTTCTTTCTGGGTCATTGGATGCTGGCCTTGCCTTCATGGGTGTGTTAATATATATTTGCTTGGGAATGGAAAATGTTAGTGTTGACTGGTGGGGTAATGACCTTGATGGCTGCCCTTTAGCTACTTGTCCTACTGCTGAAGGAGTTGTTGTTAAGGGTTGCCCTGTTTTCAAGTAGAGTTATTATTGGAAGAAGTAGCAAAATACTTTTCCTCAATATGGTTCTTTGTATATTCTTTTTGTTCATTTTGCATTAAACCTTTCTACCTTTTATTTGATCTTATAATCAGATAGGTTCCCATGAAAGCTAAATTAACTGCCATAAAAAGTCTATGATTAAGTTATGCATTTATGCCATATTAATTATGACTGCAAAAGCATGTCTCTATAAAGAAACAAAATAAATGAAACATAATAATAATAATAATAATAATAATAATAATAATATTATTATTATTATTATTATTATTATTATTATTTTTGTGATTCATTTTCGTATTAAAATAAGGTATTTAGGTGTTATTCACCATCAATCATATAAATATGTCAACAAACTCAAAATTATTCTTTCAAATTATTAATCTCATTGCATTTATTAGATCTCTCTCACACACACAACTTCAATATAATCTATCCTACTTATAACAATTAGAATAATTTATCATTTTCATTCTCTTATAAGTATAGTAAAATTATGTATTACTTTACATTTCATGAGTTTGCCAATCAAAATGAATAAATGCCTTTATAAATATATACGAATTGTTTTTGTTAAGATTTGTGTTTCTCATATTAATGGGTAAAAATTAAATAAATTTTTCTTTAATATTACTATATTATAGAGTTAGTCATCTTTAATTTTATTTAAATAGAATTCCGAATTCAATTAGAAACAACTCTAAAATAAAAGTCTTTTTATTATATAGGAAATAATTCTCTATTAATTAAGAATATTTTAACTTTGATCTTTATTAATATTATCATATATATACTCATCGAATCAACCCCACATCCAAACAAACTCATCATATCATTTTCAAAATTTTGAATATCACTTATTATATATTTTATATAATATTTATTGCGATCATAAAAGCGTGCAATACATATAGAATAAAGTAAATAAAATATAATAATAATAATAGTTTATGTGATTCATCATCTTACTAGAATTACTTCTTTAAACGATATTAACTATCAATCCACATATATATTAATAAGTTCAAAGTCATCATCTCAAATCATTAATCAAAAACTACAATTATAATTCATACTACTCATAATAATTGAAATAGTTTATTTCATTCTCCTTCAAATATAATTATAGACTATTTAGTATTTACTTTTATGAATCAATGACCACTAACTACAAAAAAAATTTCTTGTAATGCTCTATTTATAAAATTAATCTTATATAATTTTATTCCAATAAAGATTCAAATTAAATGCATTTTATAAATAAAAATTATTTTAGTACATGAAAAATAATTTTCCATCAATTAAGAAATATTTCTCACAACCAAAATATGAAAAAATCTGTTTGCAAATTCTGTTAAAATTTTGAGTCATACCCATAACAGATTATTCTTGCAATTAGTTTTATTCTTGTAAATTACTTGTTATATGGTTAGTTCAAGCTAAACAGTGAAAGGTCTTCTGTTAGGCCACGTTAATATGGCGTCGGCTAGAGGTCTCATTCAAGCACATTCAGGGGCACGGCCACGCGGTTTAGGTTTTTCTATTAATTTGGATAAACTGTTGTATTGTTAATGCTAGGTTTTGGGCTATACTCGTCACTTGTGGTCTCAGTTTGGCTTGGGATAAGGGTATGACAGCAAGAATGTCATAACAATGATCATATTGAATTTAGCTCCGCATGAGGTTTGGTTCATAGAATGTTTTAAGAGCTGCTTAGTAGAGATGGGATAGTGTTTCTTTGTTATCAAGACGCTAACCAAAGCGCTGACTGATTAGCACATTATAGAAGCAAGAGTGGGATTCAAGTGCATGAAGTTCATTCCAATGGCATGAGAGTAGGATCCTCTTGCATGACCTGTGCGGTGTTCCTCACCCATGTTTGAGACTTGAGTAGTTTGTTTTCTTTCTCTTCTTGCTGGAAAAGAAAACTATTTTGAAAAAAATACAGCAAAGGATCAGTCGAGATACCAAATTTAGAATTTATGATTACATTTTAACAAATTAATTGAAAACATGAGCAAAAAAATTAAGCGATTATATCATAGCCCAACTAATTAATATTTTAACAAATCAATTCATTTAAGCAGAAGTACATTATATAGTTCTATTTAAAACAAATTACGCAAAAAAAAAAAAAAAGAAAAGAAAAAAATCTTATTAATGGAATAGAATTCTTTTGTTTGAAATGAATTTTAAATTCATAGAATTCTCTTAAAATCTATCGTTTGTAATGAATCTATAATGAGTTGAAATAATTTATTTTCTTAAATATTCATATATTTAACACAAATTTATAATGAGTTGAAATAATTTATTTTCTTAAATACTCATATATTTAAAACAAATATACTGATAATTTGACTTATAAGGTTCTTTGAGTAATTTTATCTAAATTGTTTTTTAATTAGAATGCATTCTCTCAAAATCTTATTACTTTTGACCTAATTTCTTATCAAATTATTTATTTTTAAATAAAATAATTCAAATTTTTTAAATATAATCATTCTAACTGAGAGAATCATTAAATAATTCAATTCTATTAAATACTTTTAAAATCCGAGTTTTCAAACAAGGTTTTAAGATATAACAGTTTAGTGTGTGTGTGTGTATATATATATGATTAATTCAAATAAATCTATTTATATTGAAAAAAGTGAATTCATGAGAACTTATTTTTTATAATTATTAATAAATTTAAATTTAAAACAATAAGAGAGTGATACATTATCTTAAAAGACAAGAAAACTAATGTTTGTTCATACAGCATATGATGAGCAAATTTTAGTCAGAACATGGAACAATGCATTGTAAAATTCTTAGACTTTAAGTGTTTATACAATTTGAGTTCATACATTTTGATTCGCAACATAGAATTTTTTTTAATTTTTATTTTATATATTAAAATTTTATGACAGAAAAATAAAATTGAATTGATGAGAAATCATTAACAACTATTGAAAAATACTAAAAAATACATTATCTTTAAAAAACACTATATAATTGATAAACTTGAACATTTTAAAATCATAAAATTAGTTTTATATATTTTTATAGTTTTAGTGATTTTAATGATGAAAAAATAATAAAATTACTTCATGATTTTAGACAATTATTTATGAATTTTTTTTATCTATTTTATTTAATTATCTCAACTATATTTAGTATAAAAAATAAAAATTTGCATAAAATTGTATTAGGAATGACAATAGATATGTATTAATAGGATGGTGTTATATCTTTGCTTATATCCAAAAGGATCTATATTTATTAATATCCATAATCATATGTATTTGCATAATAAATATTAAACTCATTTCTATACTTAGAAAGTTTTGGATAATATAAACTCATTTCTATACTTAGAAAGTTTTGGATAATATATGGATAATCCATTATTCAAACAATAACTAAAATATTTTTAAAATATATATGTAAATTAAAACATAAAGTATATTTATTACTAATTTATAATGACATTTAACTAAAGCAATATATATTATACTAAAAAATACCATATATTAGAAAAACTAAATAACAAACCACTAAAATAGTAAAAGAAATTTTGAATAATTTAAAAAGTATATCTAGTTCTCTAAATACAACATATTAGATATATCATAATTAATAAATTTGATTACATAATTCCTAATATTATATATGTAATTTGAAGAGAAAATATTTGATATTATTTATATTGGCTAAGAGTATATTTGTACATAAGGCATACATATAAGTTTAAGTATAACTAAATCTAATAAGTTACATATAAGGCATAAATATAAATTTAAAGCTTTTTTTGAAAAAATTAGCTGATAATCTAGTAACTAACTGATAATTTAGTTATTAGCTGATAATCTTATTATAACTGATATTATAATAACTGATAATCTAGTTGATTGATGTAAAAGTGTTTGTAAAATTAACTGAAAGGTAACTAAAAAATATAAAAGGATATTAACAATCATTTAGGTGAAATAAAAAGCAAAACAGAAAAAAATTATAATCTAGCAATTCATTTAGTTTGATCACTAGTTCTACTAACTTGTTTTAAATAGATTATAATCTAGTTTTTTGCTAAATAATTTAGTTTATTAAATAAAATTTATTAGTCAAACTAACTTATATTAATAATTAAAGTAAATTATAATCTAATTTTATTGTGCTAAACAAAACATAAATATAATAGTTCAAATAAATCTAATAGTTGGAATAGAGTAAGAGTAAAAATTACACTATTCCTATCATATTCAAAGTCAATATTTTTTTTGAATATAAATTTATTCATATTAATTGTTCAATCTATTTGATTAAATAGGATTGAAGTGGATTCCTAGCAATTTTGTTGAACGACGGCGCACAAGGCCAGAAACGGAAGTCTTCGCATAAAAATAATAAAACGGCCGCGCAGAAAGAAAAGGCCCAACGTTTCGTTTCTATTGCACCATCTCGTCTCTTACAACTCTCAGCTTGCGTTTTCACTTTTCTCTATCATTAGCTTAACTATGGATACCCAATCAGACGACCTTGACGTTTCAACGATCAAAAACCTCCGTTCTCAGCTAGAATCACGAATAGAAGCCCAATATGCCACCGAACTCGACCTCTTAGCCTCTCTCCAATCTCTACTTCCTAATATTGTCTCCTCACTCGACCTCTCGCTCCAAATCGTCTCTTCCTTCAACCACAAACTCTTCACTCCTACGCCTCCTCTCCCAGCCCCACCACGTACTCCACTTAAACCCACGTCCACACCATGCCCCCCCAATCCTGAAAGTTCCAATCTTCGGGCCCAATCAGACGCTGGTAACGACGAAAGGTTTAGTATTGATCCGTTGTCTGTGATTAGGGTTATGGTGGCGGAGTGTTTGTTGCAGCGGGTGCCGTTTGATCCGATTGATTCCTCGACGGTGTTGAGGAAGCTGGAGAATGATCAGAATGCGACTGCGGCGGAGAAGGCGGCGTTGAGGGAAGTGGGAGGGGAGTCTGGGTCTATTCTTGCGGTGGAGATGGCGTTGAGATCTATGGCGGAGGACAACCGTGGGATTGAGCTGGAGGAGTTTGTGGTAAGTGGTAAGTGTAGAGTTATGGTTTTGAATATTGATCGCAACAGGTTAGTTAAGGAATTGCCTGAAAGTGCACAATATTTGAAGCCGTTAGAAATGTCGAATTCTAGTGATTTTAATCAGAATCAAAGTCAGGGTAATAATGGTAGTGGTGGTGGAGTCGATAATAATAGTAATAATGGTAATGGTGGAGTTTTTGGAACGGGAGGGGCGATAGTGCAGAGACCAATGCATGCGGACATGTGGATGGGTGGCAGTCCTGGTGGAGATTTGTGGAATGGGCCTCCGAGAGGAGGAATGGTGGGTCCCAGGCCAAGAGGCAGGACGCAGAGGCTGCCCCTGGGGCCTAATAATGTTGCATTGCCAATGCAACAGCAGCAGAAACCGAGAACTGAGGAGGATGATATGAAGGATTTGGAAGCTTTGCTTAATAAGAAGTCATTTATGGAGATCCAGAAATCCAAGACTGGAGAGGAGCTTTTGGATCTCATCCATCGGCCTACTGCAAAGGAAACTGCTGTGGCTGCTAAGGTACTTGGCATTTTAGATTGGTTGCCTTTATTTTCAGTTGTTTATATTTTGCTATCTTATTTGACTCTCTTACCTGTTAGTTTAAATTAAAAAGCTGCCATCAAATTTCTTTTTCTGTAGTTGTTTTGTGCAGAATTAAAGTACTTAATTATGCAATGATTAATGGTTTAAAAACTAGAAGTATAATATTTTGAACTATTTTCTGCTTCCGATCTTATATGTGAAATTTTGTTTGGCATTTTTGGGATGTGTACAAATTCAAGTTCTTTTCAGAATCTACCTACTCTGTTATTGGTTTCTATTCTTTATCTTGCTTTTTGCACCCTATTTTTATCATGCTACTGACTATCACTAAGTGACATTGCTGGTTTCAGTTCAAAAGCAAAGGTGGTCCTCAACTGAAGGAGTTCTGTTATGCTCTAACAAAAGAGGATTGCAGGCGTCAATCTGGTTCCTTTATGGCATGTGAGAAGGTCAGTATGGTTTATGCTGTGCTAGACTGCTAGTATTATTATTAGTAGTAGACAGGTGTCTATGACAAGGGCATATTATATCTTCATATTACAATGCATCAATGGCATAGAGGCCTCTACCCAAGCTCTGTACGAGTGCTCTAAATATTTCTGATAGTTATAGATGGATTGAGGAGTGAGAACTTGTTTCTATGTTGAACTTTTGTGTCTATTTCTTAATTTCCTTCCTCCACATCTGAATTTTCTATTTTTTTGTTCGATTTTCGGATTATCGGTTAAGCTAAAGGTTTGATATAAAAAAAAAGGATGAAAACTGTGGAATGAAAGATAATGAGATGATGTAATGTTGAAATCAGATGGAAGGATTACATGGAAAATATTGGAATAAGGGGAAGCGGTGGAACAACAAAGCTGCATAGTGCAACTAGACATATATTAATTGAATGCCTAATTATTGAATTTGTAAGGTTTGAACCCCTTTTGGTATCTATTGTGTTATTTGAATTTTTGTAATGAAATAGGTGTATCTAAATTCTTATGTTCTTTACTGTCTTGGGCATAAAGGTTTCTCTAATTGTGCTGGAGATGTAGGGAGGTTTTACCTGATTATCAATAATAAATATCATGATAGTAATCTTAATCTGTGTATCCCCAAAGGTATTGTCTCTTGGAAGATTGTCTGAGAAGAGAAGACTTATTCACACATTGAAAATTTTAGTTTTAATTGCTGTTACATCAAATCAAGTAGTATGTTACAAGTTGGCATTTTGTCATAATTTGCCGTAACCTCCAAATTTGGCCATTACCGTTGTTTAAATTGTGCATTTTTCATTTGAAATAATGATCCTTTACAGGTTCATTTTCGACGGATAATTGCTCCTCATACTGATGTCAGTCTAGGGGACTGTTCATTTCTAGATACTTGCCGTCACATGAAGGTAAGGTTCTTTTCTGCTCATGCACTGTGGTGACTTTCTTTTGTAATTAAAAATTTTTTTTTCTCTGAAATTTTTTACTAGCTCCTGAGTAATATAATTCTTATCTTATTTGATAGACATGCAAGTATGTTCATTATGAGCTTGACCCTACTCCCGACGTGCCATCTATGTTGATGGGAACTCTTCCTCCCCCCAAACTTTTAAAGCCCCAGCGTGCAGAGTACTGTTCAGAAGTAGAACTTGGTGAACCACAATGGATTAATTGTGATATCCGAAATTTTAAAATGGAGATTTTAGGACAATTTGGAGTTATAATGGCTGATCCACCATGGGACATTCATATGGAGCTGCCTTATGGGACAATGGCTGATGATGAAATGCGGAGCCTAAATGTTCCTGTATTACAGACTGATGGTCTGATTTTCCTTTGGGTTACTGGACGGGCAATGGAGCTTGGTCGTGACTGGTATGTGTTTATATTTGGTCATTTCATCTCTAACGTTTGTGAACCATCTTGATTTAATGATTTATAATTTTGCATAGGACGCTTGAAAAACAGGGTACATATGAATTCTAGCTCTTGATAATATTCATATAATGATATTTCTTGCAGTTTGGAACTTTGGGGTTACAAGCGTGTTGAGGAGATCATTTGGGTAAAGACTAATCAGCTTCAGCGAATCATTAGAACAGGCCGGACAGGGCATTGGCTCAATCATAGCAAGGAGCACTGCCTTGTTGGAATTAAGGGAAACCCAGAAGTAAACAGG
>CATIWR010038416.1:0-40928 GCA_949677035.1 Omphalea diandra | reverse complement strand
TATATATATATTTATATATATATATATATAATCAATTACTGTTAGTAGGAAAACGAAAACTATTTAATACTTTTAAATGCATTAAAAAATATATGAAAATTATTTATTGTCCATTCTCATCTATTATATAAAAATATAAATATTATGTCCTGTATTGTATTATAATATATTGAATTATATGTATGATTTTTCTTTTATAAAATATTTTTTACTTAAATGCTAAAGCTAAGACTGCAACATGAGTACTATAAATAATATCAACATATTTCTACAAAGAGTTCGCAATTAAATTATAAATAGACTATATTTCATAAATTAAATAAACAATAAAAAGAATAGGTGTGTATTTTATTTTGAATTTCAAATTACACCCCACTTGTATTGATTGATTTAATCAAATCAATCTTTAGTGTTGCTAATGCTCTATGATCATTTTAAATCAATATATACAACAACAGTTAAATATTGAAAGTGCTCAATTATAATTTTTTGTCATATAGCATGAAAAAGAATTAATAACTTCATTTACATCCATTCTTGAATACTTATTCTTGTTAGAAAAATGTAGTTTATTTACCATCAAATATCCCATTATAAACATCATGAAAATCTTCATTCACCATTGCTTCAACTAAAGTTATCAGTACACATAAGAGTGTTAATCAATATTGTGTCATTTCCATGGCAAGTTGAAATGAGAAGAAGACAAACTGATGTGCATTTATCTGAAAGACCAAGTAATATATTGATATCTTATAAAATATTGCAAGCTTTATCTTTTAACTTATGAGCAATATTCAGAATTCAATTGTGAGCACATGGATGTTGGAATAACATAATCAATAATCTCAGAAGAATTTAGTATGTCTCAGCAATTGTATGTCATGATATGTAGAAAATTTTAATTGAACACCCTTTAAGTAGCTACAATCCAAGTTAGTTTTGAAAGCATTGGTGTATTGCAAATAGATTAACACTTTTACTACAAACCAGTAAAGTTATAATTTTGAAAATTTCATATAAGGTACTATCAAAACTCGAAAAAGCCGTTAAAATTTTTTTCCTTTAGGGTTTTACTATTTAAGACAGTCATTGATTAACCAATTGTAGTATTTTTGTCATTCTATTATGAATATGTTAATGATTATAATTATTTAAAAGTTTATAATAATTTTATTTATAACTCAATTCAAAATGATATTATAATATTAAAATAATTTCAAAATATATGGAAGAAATTTTAAATATTGAATTTAATTATTCAAATCATTGTATTAAATTTAATTATAATTTTTTAATATTAACATCTTAAATGATAGATATTATATAATTATTAAATTAAATGAATGATACTATTTTATTAAAAAAATGATATAAGTGCGTGAAAGGTGCACGAAAAATACATAGTTTTTTTTTTAATTTTTTTGAGAGGCAGAGAGAGGTAATTATGCACAAATTGCTTTGGGCCTGACGAGAGACTGCTAGCTGCAAATCCCACAGTAATAAAATATTTGGATCTAGTACATAAATTTAGAACACCATTCTCAATTAAGCGGAAACAAATTGCGTACATGTTTGAGCGTTAGATCTCGAATTGTTCTGCGTCATTATTGCAACCACTGAAAAACGAACACTTGGATAATAGGTCAGAAAGGTTGAAAAAGAAAGTTAGGTCTTCCTCTCTTTGACCTTCTCACAAGACGGCTACAATGGGCGTAGCAACTAGGGTTGTCAATCCGAAGGCAAGTAAGGGGGCCTAGCCTATTTATAATAAATTTTAACAAGCCCACCCATCCAAGGTTCATGTTAAAATAGGTCTACACTGACCGTCTTCCATATCGGCCCACAAAAGGTGTCACAAGCCCATAACTCAATTGATCACATTTTAATTGGTCTTACTCCCAATCAATAAACTATATTATTTAATCCATTTTATAAATAATTAAAATAAATACATAATTAATATTAGCCCACATAAACAAATTTCAACATTCTCCCACTTGGGCAATATTAATTATGGCGGTTTTATGTTTTAAGAAAGAAAATATTTTGAAAACGACTCTCGGACTGAATACTTTAAACTCAAATGTTGCCACAAATTTTAGAAAACATATAGTTTATTGATAAAATGACACCTCAAACACAATCTCGTCCACATTAAATTATCAATATCGGATCATGGCAGTAGTTATGTCCTTTCTTGACATAGTACCAATCCATAGTCACAAATATTGACAATTTAACCAACCTGGATTCCGATATAGCAATGTAGCAAGAAAATAGCGCTCACATGTGATCAATACACTATTTTCTTTGTTAGTCCTCCAAATATTTCTCTTTCACACATGCTCAAACGAGCAAGAGAAATTCACAAGGCTTCACAATAAGATTTTTTATTTCCATTTGGAAATACACACACAATGTCTTAGCCTTTGTTTCCAGAAATACAATTAGAAACCAATATAGCTTAAGATAATCACACCAATCTTAAGCATACCACGCACAACTTATAGCATGTTATATATATAGAGAATGTGCATATACGCATAACAAATAACAACAAAGCACTTAACTCATATAAATAAATATGAATAAGCAATGCAACAAAATTATTTAACTTAGACGTTCAACTACAAGCACAAAAACTCTCATTAACCAAACATATCAAAAGGCTCCACAACACTCAAGTCACAAATATGTTTTTTAAAAATTATGGGTCTGAGTCCTTTGGTTAGAGGATCAACTAACATTAAATCAGTACTAACATATTGAATCTCAATGTCTCTTTTCTTTACTAAGTCTCTGACTGTAAGATATTTAATCTCCATATATTTGGAATCACTCGAACTTTTATTGTTTTTAGAGAAGAACACAGCAGCATTATTATCACAATAGATACAAAGTGGTCTAGCAATAAAATTAACCACAAGCAAACCAGAAATCAAATTCTTTAACTATATAGCTTGTATACTAGCATCATAACATGCAACAAACTTAGACTGCATAGTAGAAGATGCTGTAAGTATTTGTTCAACACTTTTCCATGAAACAACACCATCAGCAAGCATAAAAATATAACCCGAAGTGGATTTCATATCATCTTGATAGCCTGTAAAATCAGAGTTTGAATACCCCATTTTTTCAAGATCATCCACACGCCTATAAACCAACATATAATCCTTTGTCTTTTGTAAGTATCTCATTACCTTCTTAGCAGCTACCTAATGATTCCAACCAAGATTAGAAAGATATCGACCAAGAACACTAACAATGTATGCAACATCTAATCATGTATACACTTAGGCGTACATCAAGCTGTCAACTGCACTTGCATAAGGAACATTAATCATGGTTTGCCCTTCTATATCAGTTTTAGGGCACTGCACCTTACTGAATTTATCTCCTTTCACCACAGGAGTATCACCACCTTTGCAATATTGCATATTGAATTTACTAAGTACACGATCAATATATGCCCTTTGAGAAAGACCTAGTAAATGACGAGATTGATCACGACAAAATACCCAAGACAAAAATGTCTCTCCAAGATCTTTCATATCAAAAGTCATGGAGAGTAACTGTTTAGTTTCACAAATCATTCCCATGTCATTACTGGCCAATAAAATATCATCAACATAAAGAACAAGAAATATAAATTTACTCCCACTGATCTTATGGTAAATGCCCTAATCAATCTTGTTATTGTGAAACAAAGTGAAATAACTATCTCATCAAATTTAAGATACTATTGACGCGAAACTTGTTTGAGACCATAAATAGATTTCTTTAGCTTACAAACTAAGTGTTCTTTACCACTTTCTTTAAAACCCTCCGGTTGCACCATATAAACTCTCTCACCCAAATCACTATTTAAGAATGTTGTTTTGACATCCATTTGATGCAATTCTAAATCAAAATGAGCATCTAAGGCCATAATTATTCTAAAAGAATCTTTAGAGGAAACAGGAGAAAAAGTCTCATTATAGTCAACACATTTACGCTGTGTAAACTCCTTAGCAACCAATCTGGCTTTAAACTTCTCAACCTTTCCTTTAGAATCCTTTTTGGTTTTGAATATTTACTTGCAACCTATGGGTTTATTATTAAAAGGAAGTTTCACTTGTTTCCAAACTCTGTTATGACTCATTGATGTCATTTCATCTTTCATAGCATCAATCCAGAATTCAAAACAAACACTATTAACAGCCTCATCATAAGATACAAGATCAATAATATGACCTATATTATAATCAACTTCACTAAGATAAACTTCATAATCATCTGGAATTACTGACCTTATCGCCCTAACATACCTTATAACAGGTAATGATTCAACTACAACAAGCTCCAGAGGATTCTCAATAGGTGGAGGAAGATCAATTGCACTCTCACCATCACCACCTTCATAAATAGGAACCCTTATAATCCTCTCATATGATAATGGTAAAGGAATGGTTGCAATTTCGTTATGAACACTATGAATAGGCGATTGAGAAATGTTCAAATCAGCAATATCCATCTCAAAAAACTTCGCAGTCATATACTCTACAATCCTTGTGCCATGTATAGGACAATAAAACTTGTATCCTTTAGAATGGGTTTGGTACCCAATAAAGTAACAACAGGTAGTTCTTGTGTCAATCTTTTTCTCATTTAGATTATATATTCTAACTTCAGCAGGACAAGCCCAGACGCGAAAATGGCTCAAACTAGGTTGTCTACTAGTCCACAACTTAAAAGGTGTTTTAGGTACTGATTTGCTAGAGACACGATTCGGAATATAAATTGTAGTTTTAGTAGCCTCATCCCATAAGAATTCAGGTAAGTTAGACTGACTCATCATGCTCTTCATCATATCTTTCAAAGTACGATTGCACCTTTCAGCGACACTATTTTGTTCAGGACTACCAATCATGGTATATTAAGCAACTATTTCACATTCTTGTAAATATTTGGCAAACTCTCTCATATGTTGACCAGTCACATTATATTTGCCATAATATTCACCCCCTCGATCAGACCTCATAATTTTAACGACTTTTCCCAATTGTTACTCAACCTCAGTTTTGAAAATTTTGAACATCTCAATGACATATCATTTATCAAGTATAAATAACCATAACGAGAAAAATCATCAATAAAGGTAATGAAATATTTATTGCCAC
Organism: Omphalea diandra; assembly: GCA_949677035.1. Lineage (NCBI taxonomy): Eukaryota > Viridiplantae > Streptophyta > Magnoliopsida > Malpighiales > Euphorbiaceae > Omphalea > Omphalea diandra. Next base: position 35,763 of record CATIWR010038416.1, on the reverse strand, counting down.
AAATAGTAGATGAACAAGGTCCACTAATATCAGTATGAATAATCTCTAGAAGATCTGAATTTTTATTAACACCTTTCTTTTTATTCTTAGTCAATTTACCCCTTATACAATTCACACAAACATCTAGATCTTCAAAATCAAGAGAAGGAAGAATGTCATCTTTCACTAGTCTTCTAATTCTTTCTCTAGATATATGACCTAAACGTTTGTGCCACAATGAAAAGAATTTTTCTTTAATTAAGGATCGTTTGGCCACAACATTAGCTTCACAAGAAGGTTCACAATGTCTTGCATCATTCAAATACAATCTATATAAATTATCGAATAAAACATATTCACCAATCAATTTGGAATCTAAAAACATATTGGCTCTTTCATTACCAATGGTAAAATGATATCCAATCTTGTCTAAAACAGAAATAGAAACCAAATTTCTCCTAAAAGATGGAACATAAAAGGTGTTCTCTAAAACTAGACAAAATTCAGATTTCAAGACTAATCTTACTACTCCTACTTGTTCAACATCTATCTCCAAATTGTTTCCAACTCTAAGCTTGAACTCCCTTTTCACTTGGTTTTCGTTTGCTTACAAACCCCTGCAAGGTAATAGCAATATGAACAATTGCACCACTATCAAGCCACCAAAAATTTAGTGGTACATCAACCATATAAGATTCAAAGCAAACATAAGCCAAAGGAATACCTTCGTCTTTCTTCTTTAGCCAAGTTATGAATTGATCACAATCTTTTCTCATATGACCTTCTTTATGACAAAAGAAACATTTCACCTTACTTTTATGGACACTCCAAAAATCTCTCCCTTTCTTGGTTTGATTCCTACCATGCCATTTAAAATTTTGATCCTTTTAAGAGCATAATAATTAGGTTTAAACATATTTTTATCCTTTTTAGGATCAACCCTAGGATGTGTTAATAGCATAACAACCTCACCCTTTTCTTTCCTGATTTTCTTTTTTTTTCAGCATTACACGTAGTTATAAGGTCATTAATGGTCCAGGTAGTATTTTGGGTGTTATAGATAGTCTCAATCTGGCTGAATTCAGGAGGCAATGTGTCTAAAGCTTGGTGAATAATAAATTCATCAGAAATCTTAAGTTTAAGACCCTTAAGTTTGGTTTGGAGGTGAACCATATTTAGAATGTAATCTCTCACATTCCCACTATGGTTATATCTCATACTGGTTAACTGACTCATTAGGGTCCTAGTCTTAGCCTTATCGGATACAAAGTATCTATCTTCTACAGCAGCAAAAAAAGTTTTGACAGTAACTTCAGTGGACAAACTACTCATAAGGTATTCCGAAATAATTTTCCTCATGGCCATTAGACTGAGACGATTTGATCTCTCCCATTTGGCATGCAGTTCTTTTCATCAACATTACTCTCACGGGTGGGTTTAGCAGACTCGTCTTCATAAAGGGCATAATCAATCTCACTCATTCCCAGGACAAATAAAATGTCATTTTACAATCTCTTAAAGTTAGTGCTAGTCAAGAGTTCTACAGTCGCAGTACTATTGTTGAGACTAAAAGAGACTGTTTGAGCAAAACAAAAAGCATGTATTAGAATTGTGTTATAAGCAAAACAAATTTGCAATTTACACAATCTAGAAAATTCTAGCATCACTACATATTCCCCTTTTGGCAGAACATGCACATGCAATAGAATTTCTAGTTATTAAGCTCACAATTGAGATCACACTAGTTTCAAAAAATCTATCCCTTTTGGATAGACAGACTCTCTAGACTAATACACCTCTAAACACAAATAGTTTCATCTGAACAAGCTCTTCTAAAATCAATACATCTAATAACCCGCTTTGAGTAGGTTATTATATACATTAATTTGAAATTTTCATTCAAACAAACACTCCCAAAATCAATACATCTAATAACCCCTTTTGGGTAGGTTATTATATACATTGATTTGAAATTATCTCTTCGCAAAAATTAAAAATAACTCCACAAATTTCAATTGATGTCTTACTTTAATGGTAGCTCCCATATCAACCCATAAAATTATTTTTAATTAGAGATTTATAATAGCCTAGTTAAAATACATGCTAAACACAAACATATATTTCAAAAGATACATAAGGTACCAAACATAAAATACTTGAATTTTAAGCTCATGATTATTTTCTCATATATGTGCAAAATAAATATATATAATCTATTTATTTAATTTTATCACAAATTTAATATCACTAAATAATAAACAAATAATCAATTATATACATATATATATATATATATTAATAATTATTAAAATAAAAATAAAATATGTCATGATATTCATGAATATAAGTTGTTTATCTAAATATTTTTTTTCGCATAAGACCACAACAAATAAATCATTTAGCTCAGATGGCAAAGCCTAAAGCCTTGAGATTTGCGGTCGTGGGTTCGAGACCCATGACATGCATCCTCCTCCCTTCCTTTTGTTTTTTTTGTTTTGTCACAGAATCCGATCTTGGATCGGAGATGGATTTCTTCACCGGATCACGATTTCACTGGCAAGGGCACAACGCACAATCAACACAGAACAAGAATCATGGTTTCATCACAAAATCGTGATTTCACCGGCAAGGACACGACGCATAATCAACACCAAACAACAAACAAATATCAAAGATTCCACCTCCCTATACAACACAATCCAAACATCAAAGATTTCACAATCCCTATAGGGTTCCGTTTTCAAATAAACAACACAATCCAAACATCAAAAATTATACGGCGACGGAAAAACACGAATCAGATCCGTGCCGAAGGCTGTGGTGCATGCGGTTGGATTTTGGGACCAAAAACTTTTGTTTGCCTTTGTGCGTTATAGAAAAAAAAGAAAGAAGGAAAGAGAAAAAAGTTTGCTGAAGAGGAAAAAATTGGCAAAAGTGGGTATCGAACCCATGACTTATCAAGGCATCTGCGCCTCACCAACCGTTCGAACTAAACAGATAATTTGCTACGATAGAGGGCAAACAAGTATATAGCAAATCGCTACAATCAGTTATCAAAATAACAATATATATATATATATATTTTGTTATTATCAATACACAATATTTAGGGTTTTAAATCATATACAATTTCATGCTTTGATACCACATATAATAAAATATTTGGATCTAGTACATGAATTTAGAACATCATTCTCAGTTAAGCAGAAGCAAATTACATACATGTTTGCGCGTTAGATCCCGAATTGTTCTGCACCATTATTGCAACCACTGAAAAACAAACACTCAGATAATAGGTCAGAAAGATTGAAAAAGAAAAATAAATTTTTCTCTCATTGACTTTGTCACAAGATTACTACAATGGGCGTAACAACTAGAGTTGTCAATCTGAAGGCAGGAGAGAGGACCTAGTCTATTTATAATAAATTTTAACAGATCCACTCATCACGGGTTCATGTTAAAATAGGTCTATACTGACCGTCTTTTGTATCAGCCCATAAAAAGTGTCACAAGTCCATAACTCAATTAATCACATTTTAATTGAGTTTACTTCCAATAAATTATATTATTCAATCCGTTTTATAAATAATTAAAATAAACTTATAGTTAATATTAGTCCACGTAAAAAATTCCAATACTTTAGACCCGGCATCAAAGGGAGATTGTTGTCTGACAATTCCGAGCAATCTACACAAGAGCGTTTGTCAACTCTAAAGAGCTGCTGGCCATTGATTTGGGAGCAATCATGCACGATGAAGCTGCCATAGGCAAGAGGTTGTTAGTTGCCACGTCTCGACAGGAAATTACTGACTACCATTGAGGATATCATCGAGAGACTGCGCACAACATCCCCTGCTATTCTGCCCGGGGGGAAAAGAAAGAAAAAAAAAATGTTTTCCTTGTGAAATTTGGGCTGATACAAGATTAATGGTTTTACGCATATACATACCATAAACAACTTAAGAAGGATATTAGATACTTTTTCTATATTATAATAAAATGTAATTAAACATTATTATTATTTTTTTAATTATAAAAAAATTATATTTTATATGATAAAGAGTACAATAAAAATTTATATTTAAAATCATATCACATATCATTAAAATAAAAAATATAATATATAAAAAATATTTAACACTCTTAAAAGAAATATAAAATATAAAATAGGATTACAGCATTAAAAAAAAGAGAGAGAATAGACAAATGGGTTAAAAGCTAGATCAAATAGGCGGAAACGCGTCTCTTTCAGCGTCCCTTTTAACATAGAAAATTTTAAGATATAAATGGAAGAATTCAGAATTCTTTATTTTCCATTTGGAAAATTATTTACACCTAAACAAAATTCCGTTCCCAAATTTTCTAGAAACTTATTTTCCCAAACTGCCCTTATGTTTTGTGATTAAACAGCCCCAAATATGGCTCATATTACACTGGTGATTGATGTGTATGCTCTCATGGTTGAATCCATTATAAAGGCATTTTCACAAAAATCTAGCAATAAATTACAAAATATGTAAGTGCCAGTACTACTGAATTGGTGTACAAATGCAAACCAGACAGCAATATAGTTTAATACAATCCAGTAGCACAAACACCCACCTCCATCTTCCACTGCTATATAGAAAACCAGATACACACCTTTAAACCATTTCCCACATCACTATAGATAAGATAATACATATGCATCATTTAACAATTTTGATTAGGTACAGGAGGTCGTCCTCGTCCCATTGTAAATCCTCTGGTTCCGTCAGGCATTTTAGGCCCAGGAGGTGGCTTTGAGGGTTCAACGACATGTGCAGAAGACGTAGTTCCATGACCTGACAAAGAAAACACAAAAACATACCAATATTAAACATGCACCTTTAATAAGGAAAATATCAAAACAGAAGGAGATGGCTGAACGAAATACCGAGCCCATTAGTAGCACGATTTTTATTCCTCCTGGATCGTCCTCGATTGCGAGCACTCGGCCCATTTTTCTCCTTAGATAAATGTTCCCCATCCTGAAACGGGATAGATGCACAACTTTTAATTTGCAAAACAGATAGTCGCATTTATAGTAACTTTTCAAAAGAACTGCCATGTGTAATACGGACACTAAAACCATGACAGTTATTATATGCTTTTCCACATAAAAATTTTCAAACATGTTGGACTACAAATTGTTATTACAAGTTACAATCAATTGAAAAATTTATAAGCTCTCATAAAGTGAAATGAGAACCATTCCTCGAAATAAAAAAAGAAGGCTAGCAACAGTTACCCCTTCATCAGGTGTATCATCATGGTGCTCACTTGAGTGATGATTCTCCTCATCCCCCATTTGATTAGATGCACGTCCGGTACTGTTCTTTTCAGCATCAGATTCTCTCCAAACCTGTTTTCTTTGTCCATACTTGCCCTATTGCAAGATAATCAAAATTAATACCAGATACTGTCAATAGTGTACAAGATATTGTTAATAGTGCAGAAGATTGAACATGATCTCACAATGCGATTAAGAAGCTTGACCCGCAGGCCATTTCTCCAGTCTTGTTCATTATTTAATGTAGCCACCTGATCCAGTTACCAGAAAAATGCCAACTTTACAAATCAAGCTACATTAACCACACGCAATACGTTTACTTGCAACAGTTCATACTCACAGCTTTCTCCGCGGCCTCAACAGTGTCATACTCCACGAGAGCATGCAACTACAAAAAGAAAAATGAAATCTGAAATGAATTAACGAAATGTTGTGCTATGCTTCATTATGAGTCATTAGCCCTCAACCTAAAAAAGGCTTCAGAAATCAACATCCAGCAAATCCCAAACAGGTCAATAACCTAACAAGCAAAAATCTAGGCTGTTGTGTCTACCAGTATATAATCCATAAGAGTCATTTATCTACAAGCTCATCCTATGCTCAAACATAAGGGGGGTTATCATTGCATTTAAGACCAAAATACCAAGGCAATGGATCTCAATTAGTCCAGTTTATGTTGTTTCAGCTAAAATTTTTTTAAAAAAAATTCCCTTATAAAACAATCATCATAAGAAATCTCAGATTATAGAAGATAGCATGCATGTCATTATATAACTTGTAGAGAGTTTCATACCTTGCTACTGATCAGAATGTCTGCCTTGCTTCCTTTTCTGGACTCTTCCATAGCATGTGGATCACGAACAGAGATATTCTTTATCCTGAAATTTTATAGATTTAGCATAATGAAAACTAACAAAAAGAGAAAGAGGGATTTAAAGAGAAGAAAAATAACAAGAATATGAATGGAATAAAGAGCATACTTCCCAGCTTCAACAAATATTCGCTGGATGTTCTCTACTGAGTGATCCTCTGGAAGATTCTCTACCAGAACAGTGCATAACTAGGGTCCACAAATAGATGTTCTAAAATTTCCACCAGATACCATATCCAAAATATAGGGTAAAAATATTAAGCTCCTTCAATAAAATACCTTTGGATCCTTAAACTCTACAAGTGGAAAAGGATGAAGGCGTTTCACCTTCTTTCCATCTGAGCTCACAACCTGTAGATTTGTTAAAAAGAGTATCAATGGGGTCAAGCACTTAGCCCTCTCAAGTGGAAACATAGCATCCATGAAATAACTCCTGTTCTCATGATACCATCATAAAAGGAAGACGGCAAAGTTAATTACCAGAATGGAAGATTCCCTCAGTGCAGCAACAATTAACAACTGATCTCGAGTGAGCTTCTTCATTTTCCTGAAGGAAGCAATAATTGTGATGGGAACTGCAAGAAAATAACTAACATGAATTCATAAAACAACCAGCAACAACAGACATGTAAAGATATCAGTGAAAGGCCACTTTGAAACGAGAACATCGTAATAAGAAAGTGCAAAAGAGCAAAAACAAAAAAATCATTCTCATATAGAAAAGAAAGGTGCTCAATAACATAGATCAAAACTACCAATAAGTTCATCTAATGTAATATGATAATAGCAAAACAATTTCACTAATGATCCCATTAAAACATTTAGGAAATTGGAATGCAAAAACTATGAACATAAGATATATTTATGAATAGAGAACGAATCAGAAACGAGATGGTTGCAAAGTCATTCAGAGCAAGCCCAGAAGTTCGGCACAACTCAGATTAGCTGCACCAGGAAAACATCCAGGGCAGGCAACCTGTCAGAAGTACCTGTCATAATCCATCATTTTCAATATCTCTATTCTTGACTTCCAATGGTGACCAAATTTGTCATATGCTATAATTGAATTGTTTTAAAAGAAAGAAAAAAAAAAAAAAGAAAGAAAGAAAAGGAAACAAACAAAGGCAGCAAAATCAGCAGGTACGACCTGTCTCCAAGTTTTACACATGGATGAATACTATGATAGAGGCAAAAGACAACACCCCTTGGTGGCCTTAACACATGAGGAGAATCCAAATTGTAGTTTCTCAAGTAAAAATACTAAGAAAAAAATTTCTTCACACCACTAACTAATCAAATCATTATATTATAAATAACCAATATGGACTTTGACATTGGTATGGATACTTTGGTAAGTTAATTTCACAGCCTGAAAACAAAATTTTTATCCTACCTAAGCAGATTTGGCAACATAGAAGTCTTCCTCTAACAAAGGCAGGTATATAGAATCATCTATTGGTTAGTAAGCCACAAATATCATTTCCCACAATCTCTCCGCTAGAGACCATTAGATGCAATACTACATACTACAGCTCTGAAGCCACTAAATTCTAAATCTAAAGTTTTTTGATGCTTATTTGCTTGGTTACCTGAAAGTAAAATGGAAAGGGAAACTATCAAGATGAGAACCAGGAAGAAAGGAAAGAAATGATGCTATAAATTACTTTATCAATTGGATTTTGTTATTAGAATCTCTATCTAGTTAGTAGCCAAACATCCATGAGGATGCAATCATTAGGACATTTTTCATGAACTGGAAACCATTACCTTACTCGCATCAATGCACAAACAACAATATCTCGCATTAATGCACAAATATATACAAGTATTAAAACTTCAAACACATTTCATATGCAAATTCGACAATGGAGAGATAGGGAAAAGGGATAGGAAGAGAGATAAGAAACTTACCAAACCCTTCCTTGTTCTTCTTAATCAAACCAATCATATGTTTGTCAGTTGGCAAATTTTCATCACTGAAGTAGTATTCAACCTGCAAAATATGAGAGAAATTCAATATAGCAAGCAAGATTTCCTACATCCTCTATATGTTGACTTCAGAGATATCCCCTCCACATAAGGTAAACCATAAGTCATACATAAAAGCATTGATGAACTTCCTATTTAATCTGTTAACTGTTATTCATGAACCAATTATCTTGTTTTCAAAGGAAAACAACCATTCAACAAGTTCGAAGCAGAATAGAAAAACCTAACGATGCATTTCTCTAATCTAAGCAGCCAAACGGGGTACCTAATTTCTTGGTCAGTGAACGCTAATGAATCCCACTATCTAGATTACTAACAACAATACTCCCGCTCAAATGGAAATGCGATTTCGAAAGCAATACAAAGCTTCTAGATCATTCGAAATGAACTAATAAAACGAAATCCAAATCAATAATTGCAATAAGCAGGAATTACAGAATATAGTGCTTAGGGCTTGCCTGTTTAATGATCCTGCGCTTGAGAGCCTCGCTTTTATCCGAGGGACCAGACGGCTGATCTTGGTCGTGATCATGCTCAGCCACATCGTCATCATGTTCATGCTCGTGATCCTCATCGGACGGCAGAGCGTGAACCTCCGGCAAGGTGTCATCGGGAGATCCAACGGGAGTGAAATCAGAATCATGAGGCGGAGACGCTGCCACAGCGGGGGGGCCCACCTCAGCTTCCATCGGAGAAGTAAGAGGAAGAAGAAACGGAGGCGTTTTATTGACAAATGTAATGATCCCTCCCGCCCTTTCTCCTCCCGCTCTCAAGTCGTTTCGCCCATAAAGCGTTTTATAGGGAAATTTCGACGCTTGGGAGAAGTAGAACTGAGTGCTCGCTGGCGTTCGTTTAAACGATGACGTATATCAAAAATCAACGCATCGTTTCTCTATGATTGATGAATTCCTCCTAATATAATACTATAAAATTAAATTCTTAAGTAACACCATAAATATTATAAATTACTCATATATTAAATTAATAATAATTATTTTTTTAAAAAAATTATATACCTAATATGATTCCATTAGTTGATTTATAAATCATCTAATTAATTAATCTATTAATTTATGAGGTCAGTTGAGATTGTATTAAAATTTCTCCATGAAGAAGTAACTTTTCTCAATGGTGCATTGCGCAAGTCAAAACGAAGTGTTCGTTCTCAATATATATAAATAATATTAAGTGATTTATACAAAATAAACTTTAATGTTGCAATTGTTCTATGTCCCTTTTGCATTACATATTTAAGTGACTTCAACAGTTATCATGTTTCTGTGTAAGTTAACATCTTAAAACTCTCATTTTATGACTAGAACATTTTAAATTGTTTAGGGAAAGGCATCCCCTCATACGGGAGAAAAAGTTAAGCCAATCCACATCTCACTAAAAACTTGAGGTTCTCTACGAAGAAACTGCAAATTATTCCCTTTGCTGCAAAAGGAAGTTTTGTATATGATCTTTTAAAAAAAAAAACATTATTATTAGTCATTAAATTAAGCACATGGAAAATATTTAACTATACCAAAAAAGTAAAATTTATTAATAACTATCCATATAAAATTATTATTATTAGTATGTTCATAATAGTTATGCATTTATAAGTCCACGTGTCATATAATTTAACGTGGAACAAGTATTTGAAAATGGAAAGAGAGACCTTAGTAACTTTGGCATAAATATAAGAAAAGCGGAAAGCAGAACATTCTCATTTCTAATAGTAAAAAACTCTTAACACGTTCACAATATACCATAGACTTTGGGAATTTCAACTTGCCAAAAACTCCCAATGCCCTATTGCCACACTATAAGAACATACACAAAACCACACATTTATGACTTTATCCCACTATCTAAACCAAAAGCCAAACAAACACAAAAAGCCCAAGCCCAACCCCTAACCTTAGCCCACCGAACCCATACCTCCTAGCCCCCGAAAACCAAACCCGGACATCATCCACCACAGGCCCACATAAGGAGCTCATATCATCAGTCCTGGTATTATAATACACGCTGTAGAATGCAACCCGGGTCCTGTCTGCCTTAGCAGTGAAGTTCAGATTAGCAATTTGGAAGGTGGAGTTAGAATCGGGAGTATAATGGACGTTTTGAGCCTGATCCCCAGCAAAGGCCATAACTGCAAGAGGCTGCTTGCATTTGTCATCAGCATGGCCCAAAGAAAAAGACAATGTGTATGCCTTATCCGGGGCCGTTTCAACCATTTGGGAAATAATCCCTTCCTTGCCCGACAATAATTCAATTGCACGCTTCCCTTGGGGGACCGCATAATGGTAGGAGTCAATGTAGCGAATAGCCCGGTTTGACTCCACTATCCAGCCGGGCAACGGCGTATTTTCCTCATCAAGGTTGGTTGGCAGCAAAACTCCTAACGAAACGTTTTTAAACATCCATGGACCTTCCTCCAAGTCACCGTTTAGTACTGCATTATCTGAAGGAAAAAGAGAATCGCTTTTGACAAATCAAGACTATGAAAAGGAAATTATTTTCGAGCATTGGATGCCAAATATTCCTGATCGAGAAGTCAAACCAAAACAAAAATAAAAGCAACAGCAAAATTTTTTGGGGACCGCTTCTTTTTACCTTTAGGTTTATCAGGTGCGAAAAGCTTCTTGATTGCAATGTCATCAATGATGGGCCCACAAGTGGGGTCATCCTCCATGCCAGGATTTCTAAAAACTAATGTTACTTTATCCTCTTGTGCCTCAAAAGACCACGCGTATGGGTCCCATCCTTGCACATTATACAAAGTCTGCAAGTCTATCGTCTGTGATGCAGATGCAGGTAGCACTGACACGTTTAGAGACTCTAGTTGAGCGCAGGTGCGAGCCGCACTGAACGTGACCGAGTAAATAGATCCTTTCTCCACCGTCAATTCTTGGCTGATCTCTGCGTCGTTGCCCAATCTGACTGCGTGTGTGCCACCAGGCACAATGAGGATCATCCCACCCTGTTTTTGGCCAGAAGAGACCAGCTCCACCGTGCCTGTTACTTTCCAACTAGGGATTTCGCTAGGCCCATCTGTTATGGCCTCGCTTGGGAATCCATTTGCTGGCGACGTTTCAAAATCTCCGTTTCCTAATAATCCTGCAATCCAGCAAGCTCACTAGTCAATTAGATTACAATAATTGACTGTCTATTAGGTCAGTAACAAATAATTGTTACCAGCTCACCATAACATCATATGAAATTATTTGGAGATAGGGGGGAAAACAAAAGCGGAGCGTGCTGCAAGGAGATACGTTTCATTGTCAAGGATATTTCTCTATGGTCAAGAAATCGCATCCATTGGCCCACCGTACCAGATGATCATCACTCGTCTGGTATCAGATGCTAAATGCTGCCCAACTTGCATACCAAACAACAGTATGCACTAATAAGAGTTTCAATTACGTGACGACGCGGCTACCCCAATTATTAGAGGTACGTTTGATAGATATTTGCTTTTTTAAAAAAATTTAAATAAAATTTTAAAATTGAAATTATGATTTTTATTTTTTATTGACAAAAAAATATATTTTTAAAACTGTTTTTTAGTAATTATTTTTTAAAAAATTTAAAATAAAAAACAAGAATGATAATGAACAATAAGCATTTAAAAAAATTGCATTAGAGTCCTTTTTAGTGTATTTTTAAGTTATTTTATGTGTTACTCAAAATTTAAATCTCTGTGGATAAATATTAAAAATGGGCCTCCACATAGGATCGATCTAATTTAGGAGAATTTTAGTGGTGATTAATCACTAAAGCGAGATATGTCTTATTAATATTATATCATTTTCATGTGATAGTGATAGTGATATTAGACATGAAGACATGATAAACGTCTCAGTTAGCTAGCCTGGCCAGGAATCAAAATAGGGAAAAAATAACAACATCAAATAAAGAAAAAAAAATGGGGGAAAATATCGAGATAGCCTTATCTGTTCATGAACCTCAGAATGCAAGAAGAAGAATCAAGATAGAACGAAACAAACAGTAGGCGAAGGTGAGAATTGACAATACGGCAATCCATATAAAAGGCAACCCTCTTCATACAATAACCAAACAATATTTTGTTTTGTTATCATTTTAATGTAAGTTTTTGCCTTTTGGAATCTCAATGCGATGATGTGAACACTCAATATGAAATTTGGAGGAGATGCCGCGTTTAGCGCATGGGGCCTACCGCACCGTTTTGGCCCATCTTTTCAAACTCTTGAATCTCTATACTTTGACTATTAATTTTTTTTTTTAAAAAGGAAAAGGTGATAAAAGAAATTACCCGTATGACTTTACGGAAAGCACCCATTGTCATTTTGCTAAGTTTAGCACACAATGCCTAATATTTGGCGGGAATGGGTTTCATTTCATTTTGCCTTTATTATCCACGTAATTATAATATAATGTGGTAAAAAAATAAAACAAGGTACGATCTTAGTTTTATTTTTATTTGCAATATGGTTCTACTAGTGAAATGAGAGCAAAGAAAACCAGAGATAAGAGGGCAAACCACTAGGTTAAACTAGCAGTACATATGGTTTTATTTTATTTTATTTTACAGAGTCGTACATATGGTTTGATAAAAGTTGAAGAGTATGACCCGGATTCATTTCGTAAATAAGAAATTAATTAATTTAAAATTTTAATTATATAATTTTTTATTTTACTGATGATATTTTAGAATTTTCAAAATTTTATATTTAAAATATATTCTGTAAATATTTTATGATTAAATGTTCACTTCCTGTTCTTTTACACTCGACCAAAAAAAAAACAAAAAAGACAGGGTTGCAAGCTGATTTGTTTAGGGCATAGAGAACTTCAATGATGGTGGAGGCTATAGTCTTGTAGGCTTGAAGACCACAATCGCAACAAACCAAGAATAAAAAAGTGCCAAGCCAAAGAATGGATCTAGTCTAGGTTACAGCATAATTAAGGAGTCAGGCCTCGTTTCTTTGGATATAGGAAGTGAAAAAAATAAAGAGAAAAAATATTTTTTATTTTTTTATTTTTGAATAAAAAAGAAAGAAAAAAAATTTTATTTGAAAAGCAAAATATAGATAAAAAGGAAAATTGTATTTCATATATTTTCTATTTTATCCTTTATGAAAAAATAAATTAGAGAAAATAAAGAAATTATGAGCATAATTATTTGAAAAGCAAAATATAAAAAAATAAAAATATTATTTAATATATTTTTTATTTTACCCCCTTTATTAAATAAAATAAAATTATTAAAATAAATTAGAAAAAATAAAAAAATTACGAGCATAATTATAATTTTATAAAAAAAATTTCAATCTCATATATTTTCACCTCATTTTGAGAGAAAATAAAAAAAATAAAATGATATTTATTTTTTTCTTTTTATTTTTCTTTTTTCTAAATAAAAGAAAATACATTTTTTCCTTATTTTTCACTTTTATTTTATTTTTCCCTTAAATTCCTCCCCCCAAACACAAGGTTAACTAAAATGGTAGGGTCTGCAGAGATAGTTGGAGGTCTAGTGTCGCTTACACTGCACAAATCCTTCCTCTTACAGAGAGAAGCAAAGCTTATCACAAGAAAAAATTAATTGGCAGTTCTGGAAAATACTGAAGCTTGAATGATTTACTAGAATTTATAGCTTCTAGATATAGAATGCATTTACCCTATCGTCTAACATCTATATTCATTCCAGTATTTTGTGCTATCAATTACCAGATAAAGACCATTCCTGGCATAACCGCACTTCGAGAGCATTTCCAAATCAATTAAGCCCCATTTCACTTGCTTACTGAAGTCATGTTCAGGACTGTGAAATTACTAGTTCCAACCTCAATTAGAACTTAAACAACAAAAGAAATTCTACAAACAAACAATAATCTTTTAAGTATAGTCCATAAATTCAAGAAATCCCATATCCAGCCGAACAAATTTTGTGTTCTTGATCCACAACAGATAAACTATAAACCCACTTTAGAACTCAAAAGTGAGTAAGTAGGGTATATTAGATCTCAGAAATGGTAAAACCCACATATCATATCAATGAGAAAAGGGGAAGGAGGAAAAATGCATCTTCTAATTAGGCACTGAAATGGGTTACATAAGTAGGAAATGGGCATGTAAAGAAGCAGGGAAAGAAACGTACCATCTTCTCCTAGTGTAGCAGTAGCAAACAGAGCAAAGAGAATAATAGAGGAAGCCAACCATTTGCTTCTTCTTGTTGAGCTTTGAACCATCCTAAGTAGTTCTTCTTGGCCGACTAATTTCTCTCTTTTTTCTCACTATGGCAGAATGTGAGTGTGTGTATGGACAATCTTTGTCTGTAAAGAGGCAGCTGAGGAGCCAGGGGGTGTGTCCTTTTTTATTGAGATTCCAGCTCTATTGTCTTTTTTTAAAAAAAAATTAATTAATTAATTAATCTTTGGACCTTTTTTAACAAAAAAATAAATAAAAAATAAAAAAAATGTCAAGTTGCTGCTACTTTATTTATACTATAAAAAAAATTCTACTTTGTGATCCTATTAGTTTGACATCTTTCAACAAGGCAAGAATATGGTCTCCCCTTATCTTCCCACCAATGATTTAAAATATTTTTTTTTTTCAAATACTTCTCCTTCTTTTTTCTTAAAAAAACTAGTTTAATGTATTTTTGAGCTATGTTGTAATTAATAAGGAAAAATGCTATTCCTCTTGTGGAAAAAGTAGTAATTTTTTATTTTTATTAATTTAAATCTGATTAATATTTAAACTAAATATCTCATAATTTTAAAAATAATTATAAATACCAGTAAAGCAAGTGGTTTATTAATATCTTTTTAACTTTTATTTTCATGGTAGAAGTTGTCAATCTCGTATAAAAATTAAAATAACTGAAGATCTCAAACCAACTAAGCTAGTGTCATAGAAAAATAAATTTTAAATTTTACTAAATAAAAAGTTAAGGAGAATTGATATATATTAGGTTTATAAATTCAACTAGTAGAATAGTAAAAACATTTATATCAAAAGAAGGTACGAGTATTTTTACACTTGAAAAAATAATATAACAATAATTTATTAAATAGTCATAAGTAATTATTTGTGTATTATTATATTATTAATTTGGTATGCAAGACCCACAGTAGGCAAGTTTTTGTTTTAAAAGTTAACATCTACATGATAGAGAATAATTTGTTTTGGTTAAGTGTTGATTGAGATTTAAAGTTACTATGATTTGTTTCAATAATTAGGTATGCTTTAAAAAAAGAAAAGAGAGAGAGAGAGGGGGAAGAAATTCATGGAATACAAAATTAGTGGAATAAAAAGTCCAAACAAAATGTAACAGAAGAAGAAAAAAAAAAAAAAAAAAAGGCAAGAATATTAATTCCGTGTTTTGAGAATGATGACATTTCCACAGTGGCTCATGCCTCGTGAATTCATTTACTTTTTTTTTTTTTTTTTAATCAGGATAAAGGGAAGGGGGAATGAAAGAGGGTGAGAATTGAATAGAAGATTTGAAGTCCACTTGGTGATATAAACAACTATTAAGCTAAGTTTGAGTGTGTTAAGTTCATTTACTTATGGGGAAAAAAAAAAAGAGAGAAAGTATGAGTTCATTTATTTATTTATTTATCTTCCAATCATAAATCCATTAAAATTTCATTACCAAAAATATATCTTAATCGATATTAGTTCTTCTTTTTTTTTTTTTTTGTGTGTAATAATGCACATTTATAAATGTTCTTAAATATATATATTAATTAATAATATAGAGTCGTGTTGTGTTTAAATTTTGACAAAAACTCTATCCCTTCAAATGAATGCTTTTAATCTTTTTTTACTGTGTATTTCAGATATTATAAATTCAATTTATGCGTTCAATTGAGACTAATATTTTTTCAATAATCTTAAAACTACACTTTTATATCGGTTTAATATATTAAAAAATTCATTATCGTAAATATTGGCTCAAAAATCAAATTCAAATAATCAGTAATTTAATAATTAATTTTTTAGAATGTGTTTGATATAAATAAATGTTATAATTTTATACATTTCATTTGTAAATTTATATTTTATATGTATGATATAAATAAAAATTTATTTGAAAATTTATTTCATTAGATCTTAGAATTAATTATAACTAAATCAAAATTTATGAAATTTGATTTAATTTGTAATTAAAATTGTGAAGTTTTATCATTATAACCAAAATATTTGTGGTTAAAACATATTTTTTACACTATTATTTATCTTTTTTATTTGATTCCCTCTCTTTTTTATTTATTCTCTCTCTACTTTTTACTTTCTCTTTTTATATATTTATAAAAATAAAAAAACATGAATTTTACTTTTATAAAAAAATATTTTATTAAATTCTATATTTAAATTAAATATAAAATATAAAAATTTCTATATACATGAATTTTATAAAAAAATTATTTTCAAATAAAATAAAATTTAAATTAAGATTCAAGAAAGCAGTATATTTAATAAAAATAATGAGAGCCTCAGTTATCGAATGAAAACTATTTAGGGGGACACGATTTTGAAAGAATATGTCAGTACTTTAGTAAATAACCGGTGATTTAATTATGTTTGTTGAGTTTTGTTCATGGCATGCCCTTACATTATGAATAGGAATGGCAATGGGCAGACTGGTTCTGATGGGGAAATTTTCTCCCCATCTTCACTTCCGTTGGGACAAATTTTTTTATTTTTTCAATTACTTTCAAATTATTTTTTAAAAAATATAATTTTATTTATATTATAAAATAAAAATATTTTATGTTATAAATTAATAAATATACAAAAATATAGAATTATACACATAAAATACTTTTATATATTTACTAAATATAAAATATACATTTAATAAATATAAAAAATTATAAAAAAAACATATAATTTTTTTCAGATTCCCTCAGGGATCTAATTTGGAGTTCTTGTGGGAATCCATAGGGCCAGGGGTGTAATCTCCACCCCACCCATGAGGGAGAATGGACAAAAATTTTTCATCCCGTCGAGGAGGATCTCTGCAGAAAGCGGAAAATCTTATTTCCATTGTCATCTCTATCCATGAATGATAATGTAGTGTAGAGGGGAGGGAAAGGTGTTTTAAAGAGAATAAAAGGAAGTTGAAGGGAGAAAAAGATAATTTTTTCACTAACTTGTGTTTAATTACATAATAAATAGTCATTAAAAGCAAGAAATGAGAAATATATTAATTTTGTTTGGATGGGTGGAAGGGAAGGAAAATAATAAGTATTAAAAGATAAAAAATCAAATTGATAAATGACAAAATTTATGTTTTAAGAATAATAAAAAAATGCATTACACCTCAAATTGGGGTATAATTAATTTCACTTTTCTCAAAGACAATGAAGGAGAATCATTTCCCTTCTCTTTCTCTCTATTCTTAAAAAAATTAAATAGCTAAAAATAATTATAATTAATTCTCTTCTATTTCATTCATTTTCTATTGAAGTATCGTTCATCCATGCATAGGATTAGAGACACTTTAGGACATGTGATTTTTAAAGAGCTCCCATGCATCGTCTTGTCAATTTTGTTGCTAAACAAATTATTATGGTGCCATAGAAATACCCATTCCCAAAAATAATTAGTTTTATCACAATTCAAATAATTAATTTTAATCATAAATAAAAATTATTATAATATTAAAAAAATATTCATACATATTTTATAGTTAATTATAATTATTTTATTGATAGAGTATGTACACTCAATATAAAAAAAGTTTTTCTTGATAGAGTTTAATCAAATTGAATGACATTAAATTTCAATTTGATTTAATTCTAAAATTTAAGATTTTATTCTAATTCGGTCGAACTTTAAATTATCAAGTGTGAATTTGATTGAATTTCATTTTTACACTTAATTAATTTAATAAAATACTCAAACTATTTGAAATTAATTTGTCTATTCATTTAAATAAATTATACAATTTAAAATTTAAATTTATTTTAACACAAATTTTATAATAACTCTACTTGACTCAATTATTTACATAAATATATTAAAAATAATAAAATTAAATTAAACTTGCAAATTACTCAAGTCAAATTTTTTAACATTGAGCTTGCTTTTAACAACTCACTAGAATAGCTCAAACTCAAATTCAATTTAATTAATGTCAAAACAATCTTAAATATTATCCCAATTGATCATAGATAGGTTTTTAGAGCATATTTAGAGGACTCTTTGCATATTTCAAATTATTTATATAAAAAATGTCATTTATAAAATCACAATTCAACATATTCTTTATTTTTTAAATATAGAAAATAAATAGTTAATTTTGCTACTTTGAGTCCCTTAGCATTTGTTATATTTAACTAATTTGTATAACAATTTTCAATATTATACTAAATCATCCCTCACATTTATTCTGTTAAACTAAAAAGTCCTTATGGCATTATATATTAAATTCATATGAATTCCAAAATAACTTTTTAGTGTAATGAGATAAATATGAAAAATGTTTTAATATAATATTAAAAAACGGGAAACAATTTAATTAACTATGATAAACATTATGAGATTTATAGTAATCAACCCAACAAAATATAAAATTCACTTTTGACTGTATTCTCTTTTACGAATGAAAAAAATAGTTTTTCTAACACCATAAAAATTTGTTAATATAACGGAACAAACATAAAAAATAACTTAGCAAAATATTAAAAACTAAATGACAACTTAGTTAAATATGACTAATGTTATACATGTATACATATATGTGTAGTAAATCAAGTTCCATTTTTTTGTTCTCATTGACAATTAATATAATATAAATTTTCATATATTTCATTAATCAATATTTTTAATATTTTTTATTGATCAAAATTAAAATCATTAATACTTATAAAAAGTAAAATATAAAATAAAAATATAAAAATCATTAAAATTAAATAACATTAGATACTTTTTATTGATAAAAATAAATTTTATATATAATAATACTCTTTCAAACAAAAGGATGCTCACTTGCATATCTCACTTCATTTAGAGCAGCTTCAATATACTATTTATTTAAATAAAATTTTTTACTTTAAAAATCCAATCCAAAAAAATGATCTTCAATATATTCTATTTTTTAAAAAATTTTAGAGTAGAAAGTTGATTTGTATCTCTACATATAGAGAGTTAAACTTCACTTTTCATTTTAATTGTCATTAATTATTTCAAATTTCTATATAAAAAATTAATTAATATCTATTTATTTTTACTTTATTTATGAAAAAATTTTCTCTTTCATTCTATAATAACTATTTGAATTTATTAAAAAACTTTTAAGTATTAATTTTATTGAATAAAATATTAATATTTATTAAATAAAATAAAATGAAAATTAAAAATATCAAAAAATTATTAAAATTATATAAATTTTTTCATTCTTTATATTTAAAAATTATTTAAAATATTTTTTATTACGTAAAAAAGATATTTTTTTAGAATAAAAAGCACTCCCGAGTCCTTTAATTTGCGCCATCCATCACAATTTTGATGGGCATAAAGAAATGTCAATGGCATTTCAAAGCTTTCGCTCAAGCCCAGTGGTGTGATCGAGCCCGGCATGAGGCCCAGCCTAAGTTTTTTTTTTTTTTTTTTTTTTTTAAAGCAATTGAATTGGATCGAAAAGCAGTAGCAGAATAGCGGCAGCAAAGGCAGGCAAATGGCGTTGTCGACGGCAATTCGAGAACTACAGCGCGATTTGGAGAACAAAGCCAATGATCTCAGTAAACTCCAAAAAGGCATTCCTCTAAATCTAACTCTTTTTTTTTTTTGTAACCATTAATTACATAAAAATTAGAATAGAACCCTAACATTGGTCATGTCACTGTAGAAATTGCAAAGAATCACCAAGTAAGGAAGAAATACACTGTTCAGCTTGGCGAGAACGAGCTCGTACTGAAGGTCATTTCGTTATCTTTATTCAGTGTCTTGTTTAACAGTTATTGGTGTCTGATTGGTTTCGTTTATTACAGGAGTTGGATTTATTGAAGGAGGACGCAAATGTGTACAAATTGATTGGTCCAGTGCTTGTGAAGCAAGATTTAGCTGAAGCCAATGCCAATGTCCGGAAGCGAATCGATTATATTTCTGCTGAATTGTACGCTGTTTCTTTTTATCTGATAAATGGGAGTCGAAAAAATTCTTGTTTGGAACTGTGGTCAGTATATTCGATATGGTCATTCGGTAGTATTGACTGGAGGAAATATACTGGTGGTATAATTGGTCTCAGTTTAGTAGGAAGGAATTGTTAGTGACTTGAGCAGATTACACTGACCTGTTCAGCAATTAAATGTTATTTTGCATATATTTTCCAATCACAAGGTGATAGTAATACTTTCTGGGCCAGTTGTTGAATTTGAAAATGATTGATGACGGGAAAGACTGCTGTTTTTTTTTTTTTTTGCCTTTTCATTTTGATTTTTTTTCCCTCTTCTTGTATGCATGATACATGGATGTCATCTGAATTTTGTGTGATTCATTTCATGAACGGAGTGACTGTTCTCTTGAAGTTTGAATGTTTCTCGACAATCTGTTTGCTCATATGGGTTGATGAGAATAAATGTAGAAAGCTGCTGGGTACTATCAGTTATTGAAATTTATACAAATAGATAAAATGAAAATAGTTTTACAAAAGAGTGATTTCCCTTACTTTTTATACATAATGTCTTTTCCTATTGGTTAGGCACTTATGCCACAAGCTATCATATGTGGCATCTGTTGTTTACTTTTCTTCTTAATATTGTTAGGTTGTGTTACTGTTGCATATTTTTTGTCAATTAAAGTGTGTTTTCTGTGTTGTAGGAAACGACTTGATGCAACTCTTCAAGATTTAGAAGAAAAGCAAAACAGCAAGAAAGATGCGGTTTGTTTTCTTCATTTACTCACCAGCTTCTTAGTTGTACTCTGATAATGTCTGCTCTTTTGCCTATTCTTTGATTTTTAGGAAAGTGTAATGATATTGATTAAGGTTTTAAATTTTATTTTGTGCTGATACTCATTGAATAGATCATTTGATTTTTCTATATCTGTCATTTTCATTAATTCATTTTAGGCTATACTTTATATTTTTCAGTGCTTCAGTATTTCACTTAATCTTCCTGATTAGAGTTTGGTCCTCTACTTCTTATTTGGATTTAGTTACTAGGAATTCTGATAACAATTCAAACCCTCCTGAAGCTTAGATAAATTATTTGAAGTTTTGCTCTGATCCAAATTATATTAAGACCTATCTAGTTGTGTGAGAACTTAAGAATTTAACCACTGAATTTTATTGTTCATCATAGTAAGAGTCAATCCTTGTTGCTTGAGTTCCTGTCTTATCATTATCTTATTATAGTCTGACCTACATCAGTGGCTATTATCTAAAGATTCTTCCTACAAATTAAGCCTTTTGTTCTGTTTTTATACTTGTGTGTTAGTTGTGTTTCTAGGAAACAATGTATAATTGCATATCAGTTATAAGGGATGTTTGGTGTTGCTATTGCCATTAACTACTTTTGGGCAAAAAAATAGAAGAAATTTTCTTTGCTAATTGATAATTGATTTTTTTCATTTTGAATTTGAGAGTCCAAAGTTGATCTTGGAAAAAGCTCAAATTTGAAGTTTTTACAAAATAGCTATTGATTTAGCTTGAGAAAGTTACCAAAGTACTTTTTTGGATAGGTAAAAGTATCTCAAAACTTAAAAATGTTTAAATTTAGTCAACAATAATAGCTTTTTACAATAGCAATTCTAGACATGCTATTATTGCAATATTGGCCTTGATTTTTACAATAGCAACAATAATAGTTATTCTCTGCACTTGTTAACTTTAGTCCGCTTGTTGAGCTCATTTGGCAAAGTCTTGTATCTTCTGACCATTGGACCTATTGCTCTTTTACGCTGGTTACTTTACCTAACAGTTCTGGTTTGGCTTATTGGATCAATTCTTTGTTTCATGTGTGATGCTTTTGTGCGCATCATCTGTGGTTTAAGCCTCTTGAATGCTTTATCTTATGGACATGGATCGGAAATCTTCCTGTGTTCATGACGCCTAGGGCTGGCTCTAAGAACCTTAGGAATGCACCACTATGTGGTGGAATTAGTATGGTGTTTGAGTTTATTAATGCTGCCAAATTTATGGTTATAAGCAAAATTAAGTTGATCTAATTTAAAATGCAGAAATATCTTTTGTTCAAAAGTGGAAATCCAAGGCTACCAGAGCCCAACGGCATTTTGATATCTTATAACTTTTTACAACTAGATTATGTGAATCACTATCTCATCTTTAGAATACAACATGCTACATAAGAATATTTGTTTTTCTTGGTGATTATATGAGGAATGTTTTCCTTTTCCCTTGCATATTAGGTTCATTCAAGTTACAATGCTTATACTAAAGTACTATATGTTAACCTCTCCATTAGCATCATACACCTATAGGTTATCATTATTATGGTTTTATCTACTTTTTGGTAATTCACATTTTCCCTTCTTGTTTTCTGTTGGTTGGGCACTAGAAATTTTCTGTTTCTGAGGTTATATCCATTGTTACGTCTTTGTAAGGTTGAAATGACTCTTTGCGTTGATTGTGTTTATGCTGTTATCATGTTGCTGGAGTAGTTCTGGCAATCTGCTTTATGGAGCTTCTTTTGCATCATCATGTAAACTAGGTTAATGTATATGTTACCATTGCTGTATATGTCTTCCTGATTAGGCTAATTTTGTCTGTTTTGTAACATGTTTCTTACCCATAAATTGTTTCTGATGATTTTGTTGACCCGCAGGTCTTAAAATTACAACAAAGGATCCAATCTCTCCAGGTTGGAAAGGCAAAGGCATGATTTGGGATGTGGAATAGGTGCCCGTTGCAACCTCTTTCTTAAGAGCATCTGATGTAGATAATTCCTTGTTTCGTATTGAAGCTTATCATGCCATTGAGATGTTGCAGTATATTTATCCTGATCATTACAGGATTAATTTACAAGTGAAGAAATATTGTAGTTTTGAAGGGACTTAAATTTTGTATGCTCTGCCATGAGAATAGCAAAAGCAATGAGCTGCTCTTGAAATTCGAAACTGGACACGGGGTTTTGGTAATGGGCCGTAGCTTTGTGAACTGTTTCACAATTTGTATAATGTTCCGGACAAGTGTAGCATTTACATAGAAAGTTATGATGATTTCGGACGGCATGATTGATGTGATCGGAGTTTCTACTTCTAGGCCTAATGGCTTGCGTATTTATAATTTTTGCCTAAGGTTTCAAGCATTGCAATTAGGTCTTAATTTTAAATTTTAGTTTTAATTTTAATTTCATTTTAAATTTAGTCAGAATCTAGTGTGTTTCATTTTGTGATAGCTGATTAAAAAATAAAAATTATTCTAATTTGATGATTCATTAGTCTGTAAGATTTCATTAATTTTACTAAATTAATCTTAATGTACTTAATAAAATCAAACTCTAACAAATTAAAATTGACTTTCTTCTCTCGATAATTTTTTTTTTAATTTTTCTTTGTTTTCTTAATAACCAAGGACAACTCAAGATTGTATATCATCATCTTTATCTATTCGTGTTCGTTATGTTCATCATCATCATCCGGACAGCTAGTGTGACAGACCTTCTCCTCTTCATTCCTTGTCTAATTCTAGTGTCCCATACGAAAATCAGAATTTCTCTGTCCATGAACATATTGATAAACATCGACAATGGCATTATTGTTTTCAACTGATAAGTATTGACAATAATCAAATCATCCATTTCAAAGTTGGATTTCACATTGCTACATGGTTCTTGAGAGAAAAAAAAAAAAATGGCCATTTGAAGATGTTGGGCTGCTGAATCTACATTAAAATCAATCAAAAGGGATATCAAACAAAGGCCAAGATTGAATGTTTGAAAATACCCAGCAACTAAAACATTAAAAAAATCCAAATGCAGGAAGTTTGGAGAAAGGAACAACCTTGGAACTAGTAGGAATACCGATCATGATCATTGTAAGCGTATGCAGTAGAGGATGAGGCTGGCTGATAATGAAGGAGAAAAACGTGATTGGGAATGCAATGCGCCTATAAATGAAAGATTTTCAGTGGCAACGAATTGACCTGTGAAGCTCACTTGCCTCCCCGACAACAGCGTCTGATCTACTGCTATTTTTTAGATATATATCTGATTTTCTATGGATAATAAGCAAGAGAATGAAAAAAAATGAGAAGTGTGAAAATCTAGTTATTAGTTACTACTGCAAAGTTGAATATGGCGAGAGCACAGCCAATGTGTGTTAAGGTAAATTGCGATTTTTGTTATGGATTCATTATTTTTGACTCTATTGTATGAGAGTTTTATTTAGAATGCAAAAGAGAATTTAAGGGGAATAATAGAAAATTGTGAAATATAATGTAAATGAGGTTAATTAATTTTATTTTATTTAAGAGTTTTTTAAAAAGAATTTAATAACTGTAAATTACTAAATATTTTTTTATTTCACTTTTTAATCTATGATTTTAAAATTAAGAAAAATGAGAATTTAGAGGTAAAAAGTAAAATTTTCAAATTCATTTATTCTCATTAACATTATTAAAAAAACTCATAAATGATATCAATTCATTAACTTATAATTACGTTCATTTTTTAACTCTCTCTAATCACTTCATGTAATGCCTAATATTAGCTTATGAAGTTAATCAAGATTAGTGGGTTAAGTAAGGTATAAGGCTTTTATCAGCGTATCATACTATTGATCTTATATATAGGGATATCAATAGCTAGAATAGTGTTATATTTTTATCCATACTAAAGGGATGTCTTGCTACTGTATATTTGTGCCAATGTCCATTTGGATGATAAACACTAATTACTCAAGTAACAGGTTACTTGGGGGTGGTTGGTTTCAATTTTGAACTTGTTATTTAGAAGTATTTAAAACTAGTAATAAATAATTCAAATGTCGATTTGATTTAGTTTGAATAATTTTAAATTTTGATTTAGTTATGTTCATATTTCAATTTTTTATTTTATTTATTTGATAAAATTATTTATTTACTCAAGCCTATTATATAAATATAAATTATGAGTATACAAATTTGGCTGAAAAATAATTTTCATAATTAATTATAAAAAATTATATGAAGTAATATTCAATAATTTTATTTTTTCTTTTAACTTTTATTTAAGCATATATAATTTATGACCTAAATATAACTAGCAAAATTTTACCTGAAATAATGAGTCATCAAAAAAAAATTTTAATTTTTAATTAATTATCACATAAAATGAAACACACTTTATTTTTATTAAATTAAAAATATATTAAAATTAAGCTCCAAAATTGAAAGATAATTACAAAGTTTATAACCTTAGCCCAAGCTTCAAGCACACAAAGTTTTAGATTTTCCATGTGATTGGGCCCTATTTTTATATTATAAATCCAAAACAACAATGACAAAGAAATAAAGGTGCCCTTTTTTTCACTTCGGCACAAAGTCTGTGATCATCCTCGCAGTCATGGAAGCTGAGCAGAAAATCACATGAATCATTAGTAAAGACAATAGACCACCAGATGAATCAGTAGTCAAGGCAAATTCGTAAATAGAATATGCGTAACTTGCTAAAGATCTCGGAGATTTGTAATCACAAAGGGTGGTTTAGTTTGCTCTGTTTTTCAGCACAAGTAACGCCATTGTTCTCTAAATTGGAAAATTCATGTACAATTGATCGAATAATAAAGACTCATTAGATAGATATCAGAAAATCTATGAGCTCGAACAGTAAACACTCAATAATTTGTAATTCATTTGAACTTTTTCTTTCGTTTTTCTTCACATTCCAAGTTGAAAGTTGGAAATGTGGTCTTGGCACTGCCAAATTGAAATGGCAATTCTATAAAGGTTACTTTGAATGCCAACATGGTATATGTGGTTTCCAATAATTAACACGATCATGGTTTCTTTGTTTTGTAGGGGATTTTGAGTGTTCCTTCCAGCCAATAATATGTGGTGACTAGTGCTCCAAAATCCTCTTCATATCCTCTCGTAAAAAGTTCTGCAGCAATTATGCCTCTGAAATGGGTTGCATCCACCTATTGCCTTTTTGGCTTGGTGTTTTTATTCAATGTACATGCTTTTTTCCTTTCTTTTGTTAAGTTTCTCTTTTTTGATCTTTCCTTTGATCCTAAGATCACCATAGGGTTTCCTTCACAACAAAAAGAAGAGGAGGGAAGATGACAAATGAGGGTTAAACCACCAGGAGACTAGCAATAGTTTTGTCGTTGGAAAGGGAAGGGATGCTTTGAAGGAGAGCATTTGAGCTTATAGCTTATTAGGGCTGCACATGGGTCGGATTGGATCAGGTTCACCAATTAATGTATTAATGGTCAGTTGACCGGTTAATTATTATTTTTTAATCGAATTCAACCTATCAAATATATAAATCCACAAGCAAGGGAAAGACTTCCTACCAATCTGAGAGAGGTAATTAAATTTATTCCTAAGCAGCAAAGCAAAACTGCTAGATGGCTTACCCGAGCGTTAATTTCTGGAGTCTGTCTTTTGCTTGGGTTACAAATCCTTTCATTCCCCTTATCCTATGTATTAATAGTTTCTGTTTTTCTATGAATTTTTCTTCTGACCATAAAAACAAAAAAAAAAATCCCCAAGTTAGAAGTGGATTAGGTTGCGTATGGGTTGAACGAATTACGACTGGTTAATGTGGGTTACTAAAAAAATCACAAAATATTAATAAAACATAAGTAAATAGAAACTGTCTATCTAAATAAATTATAAACCATGCAAATAATCATTTTAAAAAAAGTAAAAATTAATTATCTAATAAGTTTCAGAAACTACAAGATGTTCCAATAGTAACATCATAAATAAGCAATAAAAATTACATGAATCTTAATAATAATTGTAAAATTATATTCACTATTATATATATATATGCAGAGAGAGAGGGATTCATGTAATTTTTACCGTTATATAGATATATAATCCCCCTCTCTTTTCTATATATATATATATATATATATATAACATCTGAGTAATGTTATTCCACATGATTGATTTTACATGAAATTTCTAAGAAAGTTATTTGCAATTATTTACATGAACCACAATAAAAATATAAAGAATTATTTCATTTCATATGGATCATGCTATTATCCACATCATTCATTAGAAATTTCGCACAAAATAGTAATGTGGAATAACATTACTCTCGACATATTTAATTAAATTATCTCTCACATTTTAAAATAGTTATTTACTTTTTGACCTTTGCTCATTTTGTTGTTAAAAACAAGCATATACTATTAGTCAAAAAGAATAGTCAAAATAAACTTTATAATTTTATTTTACTGATAAAATACTTGAAATAATCCAGAGTCCTTAACCTTTACTCCATTACACTAATAAATCATTCCGTTGTTAAAAACAAGTATATGTCATTAGTCAAACAGAATAATCAAATGAATTTTGGATCGCAAAGAGAAAAGGGAAATATTTTTTTCTTGAATTCATTAGAAAGGGAGGGTTTTGGTGGGTTTTGTAAGGTGGGTATTTGATTTTGAGTGGATTCTTGTGCCGTTTCTGGTACAATTTGAGTGGTAGGGGTTAAAAGCCAGGATCTGTGTTAGTTAGTTTGATTTGATTTTGGGAGAGAATTATACAAAGTTGGAGTTTGGTGTGTTGCAAAATTTGAGAGAAGGAAGGAAGCTAAAGATCTGTTGAAAGTCAGTTTTAGTGTTCCTTCAGTGCTTCATCACCACGAGCAATTGTTGCATTCAAATGTTTCATTGAATGCTTCTTGTTCATCTGATGCTTCCACGGATTCATTCCATAGCCGAGCAACTACTGGGAGTATAGGTGGTAAACGGATGGATTAGAGTGTGTATGGATAGGATCATAATGGATAGAATGATAAATTACTCTTTTATCTATTTATGACTCATTTAATGTTATATATGAGTATTCATACCTACTTAACTTCATTTAACTCATATCCACCATTTACTCATTTAATTTTTATTATATGTTACATTATTTATTTATATATTTTATTTTTTATCTATTTTTAATATATATTACTTAATTTTATTTAACAGTTATTTTATTTATATATTTTATTTAATTTTATCCTTTATAAAAAGGGATAAAGAATGGCTAAGTGCCACCATCCTTGATGGGTGAAGTGAAAGATGATATGTGCATTATATATGCATGAGAATTGAAAGTCCATGTGAGTGTATGCATGGAAGAATAAAACAAAATGGTAATAAATGACAAGCAAGATAAAACAAAATGGTAATAAATGACAAGCAAGTTATACACGAGTTAAGATGAAAGACCAACATATGAAATACAATGATTTTTCATATCTGGGTATGTGGTTTCTCTCAATTTAATAATCTCTATGTTCTATTTCTTTGAATTTTAAGGATTTTTTAGATTATATTACTTATTTTTTTTTATCTTGGTTTGCATGAAATTTTTATGACAAACTAATAAAAAATAAATAATTAATGAATTGCATAAATAATGAAATTTTAAAAAGGCAAATTTAAAAAAATGAAATTTTTAGATATTAACAATTATTCTATAAACTATGTATTTAAAATATTTTTTCACGATATATTTTTTTATTTATATATTGAATTTTTTACTTTAATTGTATAAAAAATGATAAAAATATTTATTTTTAGTGCTGTATATATTTTAAATGGGTATCCTTGTCTAATCTATTTTTACCTATATATTATTAGGGTTAAATGGATAATGACCTATTTAATATCCATTTAAAATATAATTATCCATTAATTATCCATAATAAATTTTTAAAGAATGGATATGAGTGGATAAATAGATAGGGGTGAACTTTGTCACCCTAGCTCAGAGGTTGATAAGTCAAATAGTTTGGGGAGTAGGAGGCAGCAACTGTTTTTGATTTTTGGGAGTAGACTGTGTAAATAGTGGAGATGCTTAGAGAAAAAATTGTTATTATAATAATAGTAATAATTATTATAATTATTAATATTATTATTGTGGAGGAAAAAATGAGGGTCTTTTTGAATTATGGTGGTAGGTTTTTGTGGGAGGTTTATATGTGGTATGAAATGAAAATTTAAGATTAAAATAAGGATATTATTGATATTTTATATGAATTTAACGTAAAAATTAATAAAAAGATTTATTAGTGTAACGAAACAAAAGTCAAAGAATTTATAGTATAATTTTAAAATATAATAGACAACTTAATTAAATATGTCAAACGTTAAAGGTTTATAATAATTATTTTATATATATAATGGGGGGTGTCGAGTCTGCTAATTTACCTAATAAATTCATGTTCAACCCAACTCATAAATCTTAAAAATAATTGATCCAAACTAATTTATCATATCTTTAAATTCATCTAATTAAATTTAATTAGATTGAGTTATCCGGGTAGAATCAAATTATAATGGGTCATGCTTAGCCGTATAGCTTATTCATAATTACCGGTGACGAATGCCATAAGAATTTGGGCATCGATTTGGAATTCGGAGAGCACAAACACCATCAAAACAAAACGTGCAGGCCACCTATATGGCTTGGCTTGATATCTGGCGAACCGTTGAAAACCATGCGCAATTGAAATTGTACAATATGTAGCCTTTTGCTGGTTGACAAGTATGGTATAATTTTAATTAAACCCCACTTACTATATGGCCACCATAAAATTGAGGTTGACTAACGGCGCATGGAGCACTTATTTTTTGTTTCTCTAGAGATCAAGTTTTTGGCGTGGATGCGATAGCTGGTCATGTCAATCGCAATCCAGGATAGGAGGGCGTGCTTCCCGCAAAATTAATTAATCTGCTGTGTTACGTATTTAAACAAAAATTTCCCTCTTATTATCATATAATCAAGCATATAACTACATAAAGCACGTCTAGATATCCTTTTACACAGAAAATGCAATCTAATGTTCTCTTTTATGTTATTTATTACAACCTAAAAATAATAAAAGTTTATCCCAGGCTGTGTTTAATTTAGTTTTCTGCTACTAGTGTTGCCACTTTCCTTTCTTTCCAAAAAAAAAAGAAGTTTATTTCTTCACAGAGATGAGAGGCAATATAATTATATAAAATTTAGGTTCTCACATATTAGCTATTCTGTAGAATTTACTTTGAAGCAAGCTATTTCGAACTAAAGAAATGATGAATAGAACATGAAATAATAAAACAATACAGATCGGAAAGGAAAGCATCGAAAGAATAATGAGTGACATTTTCTCTACCTGGGTCATAATGGGGTCATCATCATCACCATCTCTTTCTTCATCAATCTTTTCAAAATTACAACTGCCATCTTTTTGTTTGCAATATAGAAGAATATTAACTGATAAGGACCATGACATGACAATGCGTATTTTTAGGGATTAACTATAGCACCGGCAGGCAAAAATTAATCCACCACCAAGCAAATTGGTGGGATAGCCGCGCACGTTGTTGCATCTTATCAGAGGTACGTACGTAAGAGCTGACTGCTGCAAATTGAAAGGAGATCAATGTACATTTCGTCGGAGTACTACGGATCACTAGAGTATAATGCAATCATGCATATAGAAAAAAATGGAGGTGGTGGGGGTGATTTCCCTAGCTGCCTGATCAGGTAAATTAGATTGGAGGGCACTTGTATTGGTTCTTGTTTATTCTCACTCACTCGCTGAGTAGGGTTGTAAATAAATTAAATCTGCTAGCGAGTTGCTTGAAGCTCTACTCGATAAAAATAGATTCAAATTCGACTCATTTGTTAAATGAGGTTTAAAATCAAGCTCAAACTCGAGTTCGACTTGTTAATTTAACAAGTCAATTTCAAGTTTATCAGTACTCGATTAGTAAGTTTGTGAACCAACAAGATAATAAATGTAATTATATGTTTTTATTTAGAACATGTATAAAAATACTTTTTAAAAATATATTAATTAAAAATATATAACAAATAATATATATTTCATACTATAATTTACATTTATAATGTAATATCTAATTTTTTATGTAAATATTAATAAATGTATTAAGTTTTTAAAATAGAAATCTTATTTTTTAAAAAAATTATTAATAATTAAATACTCGACTTGAGTCGTCTTGTTTATAAATAAATCAAACTTGAGCAAATCAATACTCGACTCGGCTTGACTCGTTGATTCCTATCACTCACCTAATAAATTGAATTGAAGGTCTTTGTGAGGGTTGCCATGAGATTGGACATACGTATTCCCTTCAGATCAGGATTCCACATATAAGACTATGTAGCTCTTAAAACAGATAATTTTTTTTTTTTTAACAATAAAATCATCCGATCAATGATTTATTTCATGAGGTTGTAAATTTAATTCTCAAACCAAAAATACAATGTACGTAAAAAAAAAATCAGTTGAGCGAGGATTTGTTTTCATGAAAAATATATTGTAAAAAGAGAGAATTTTTTTTATTGAAAAGAGGATAACGTTATTTTCCAATATTTTCATTGAAATTTTTTTTTATCATTTTTTAAACTTTCTTCCGTATTCACACATTTTTTGAATTATACCTTATATAAACCAACAAACATAAGGAAGTCATAGAGTCATTATACATTTACATTATGTATGGTATAAATGAATTCTATAATTTTTATAAAATTTAGTTACAAATTCACATTTGTGTGTTTGATATAAATAAAAATTTATTTCATTAAATTCTTGAAATTGGTTATAACTAAACTAAATTTTATAATATTTAATACAATTTACAAATGAATACTAAAGTTATAAATTTTTTATTATAATAAAAATACCCTTAGTTAAAATATTTTTTCTCTTTTTTCTTCTCTCTCTAGTTTTTTATATTTATAAAAATTTTTAAAAAATAATACAAAGATATTTTTATAAAATAAAATATTTTTTAAAATTTTACACTCATACTAAATACCAAATTCATTTTATTTGAAAGGAATTCTATTTTTATTTTGTAGTATGTCAAATATAAAAATTCATTTATAAATGAATTCTATAAGAAATTAACTTGCAAAAAAAATAAAATTTTAAGTTATAATTAAACAAAATACAATATTAGAAATTTTTTACAAATTAAGTTTATCCATATCTAATCATTTTGCTCAACTATAAATGTTAGCTTTTCGTCCCAATATAATATTGCGTTTCAAAGTGTTAAATTCAAGGTTGAGGCTGGCCCTTTTTCTAGAATAATAGTGATATCATTATTCATAACTAACTATATAATATCGACAAAAAAAATATTTCTATATATTAGACTATTAATAGAAAATCGATCATTAATATTATTAATAACAACACATTAACTTAACTCTGAAATTATCATTCTATTTTCATCATAATTTTTTTTTACAGCTTTATATCTTTAACAATTATGAAAATTTTTATCAAATATAGTATTATAGCATAATATAAACTGAAATTCATATAATATTTCAAAGTAAATCTGAAAAGACAATGTCTAATAATATGTATTACCATATGAGAAATGCTAGATACCCTCTCTATATAACCTCATCTTTACCTTTTTTATATTATAATAATACGTGGTATGGTTCAAAATATAAATTTTAATTACACTATTCAGAATGACATGATTTGAAATATAATTTTTTTTGCAATTAAAAAATATAATAATAATGTCAATCACATATCATTATAATAGAAAGAAGGTAAAAGAAAATAATATAAAGAATGTATATAGCACACATATCATTATAATAAAAAAAGATAAAAAGAAAATAATATAAATAAGATATTTAGCACTTCTTATTATCGTATATATATACTAATAAATAATTAGTCTCAAATAAACAATTCTTAAAAAATAATAAACTTAAAAAAACTTCTAAAAAAGAGACAATAAATAAAAAATAACAAAAAAAAAAAAGTAAAATGGCCAATCTTATAAAAGAAAAGAGGATGCGGTTCAAGACTGGTCTTCGTTTTAGTAGCCAAACAAAAAGCTTTTTCTGCAAGTGCAAATTAACTCTAAGCATTTTCTTTTTGGTTTGGGGGTGTTTAGTTGGCAGAATTTAGAGAAAAGTAGTTTTCCAATGTTAAATTTTAGTGGTTGGTTTGTCCCGTGGAACTTACGTTTCGATAAAAGCTACATTTCTAGACATATGGGCTTCGCTTCTTACTTATCCATCCACGTAGAAAAGTATTTTTTTATCTTAAGAGATGATAAAATTATTTTCTCATGACTCTTAAAAATTATATTATTGTATATTGACAATATACCCTTAATTAATATAATATATAAACATATATAACCTTATATTTTTTTTACTTGCTAAACTAAAATTTATATATTCATTTAAGACAATTATAATCAAAATCAAGTATATTGAATATCATTCAATTTTAATTGAAATAATTATTAAACTATAAAAAATTATAGTCTCTTATTAATTTTGTTGAGTAATTATATTATTTTAGATTTTCTTAAATTTTTATCATCATAGACTATATATTTTAAATTATTAGTATGTTATAAATTAAAATTTGAATTTCTCAAAAAATTTTATATTTAACCAAATACAAGAAAAACATTTTTGAATTATTTATTCAAAAATTTATTTGCTTTAGAAATTAATTCCAAATAACAATATTAAATTTCAGTAACTAAACTCTCATTGAAGTGAAGATAGACAAAAACGATATCACTGCACTAAATACAGTGCAATTATAAGCACGCAGTTGCAAGTTGCAAAGGCCCAAATTCTAATAAACTTTTGGTATTTAATTAAGATATATAGATAAGTAAGTGTAGATAAAAAGCTGAGTGTGGAATGTGAGCAAATTCCTTTTTTTGTTTTTTTAATCAAGTAAGCAAATTCCTTGTTGGTGGGGTATTATTACAGTATCTAATGCAAGAAGAGATTTGTCTTTGGCTCTACTATTGGAGAGGCAAACATGCACTTATTTATCTTTAGAATATATTGATTATCCGATAACAAGTGACATTTACTATCTTTAAGTGCATTTCTTCACCGACAAACTCATTTTCTTGAGGAAAGTTTGTGATTGCACATGATAACAGGAGTCAAATGCCATTTTTTTTTTTTTTTTCTTTTTGTTATGCTTTGCAAGGATTTTACGATTAAAGGTCTTCTATGTTAGGTACAATTAATCTTAATCTATATTTAGAGTTTTTGAAATTTAAATTATGTAGGTGACTAACACCATCAATTCAATTCAATTGATATGAAATTAATTAGGGTTGATATCTAAGCTTCACAAACAGTCAATCAAAATGTGTAGGATTTGGAGACCGTCAATCTAATAAGAGGAGAATTTAAATTTAGGCAATGAACGCCATCAATAATTAAGAAGAAAAGAAAAAGACTAAGAAAGAGAAAGTAAAGAAAGATATGGTTTGAAGTAATTTGTCTTATAATCAATGGATTACAGTTAAAATATTATTGTGGTCATTAAATATTAATTTTATTCAATTGAATCACTAAACTTTGATTTTTTTTTATTATAGTTTATTTGATTAATTTTTTTATAATTTTTATTTCATTATTAAATTATTTTAGATTTTTATTCATAAAAAAATTTTGAATTTTTTATTTTTAAGAGTTCAAAACAAATAATCAATTTATAGTCGACAAATCATAAGAAAATTTAGTTAATAAACCACAATAAAATCAAAATCAAAATATAGTGATTTAATTAAATAAAATTATTTTTTAATAACCGTCATAAAATAAGAGATATATTTCAGTGACCATAAAAATTAATTATTCTTATAGTTTGTATTTCGCATAGAGAATAGGGCTGAAATTTTCGCGGTATTTATTCGGTATACCGCCAAAACCGAACCGACTAATCGAACCGAAACCGAAACCGATCCAATCAGAAAATTTTCGGTATTAAAGTTTGAGTTTTTTCGGTTTCGGTTTTGGTTTTGGTTTCGGTATTTAGGTTCGGTTTGGCGATATACCGAATAAATACCGCGAAAATTTCAGCCCACAAAAAAGTAGAGACATGGCCTGTACTTCAACAGAAAACTTTGTCTACTATTCCTTCGATGGCCCAGATTTAAAGATGTTGATCCAATGGTCCATATGCTGTACTCCTCTAAACATTTGATGTACACTTGTACAGTTGTCTAACTCAACGATAATTTCACTTAAAAAACAAAATGTTAGAATTTAAAATGATAAGCAGAGCATAACTAATATAAAATCAATAAGAGAAATAACACATTTACCACTTAAACTAATATCCCTTAATAAAATCTTTTTTTTAAAAAAAAATCAATAAGAGATCCTAATATTTAATTTTATTAATTAATTGATCTTTCTCTTGTCATAAATCTTTCAATTGAACGAAGATAATATCAATTTTACCCTGAGCTCAAAGTCCATTTGTCCTTCACCGCCATCCTAAAATAATTCGCATGACAAATGATCAATATAGAAACAAAATATAAAATTAGCTATTTACATTTCATTTATGTTTTACATAAAGGTCAGTTAACGAAATAAAGAAGAAAATTTTAAGAAAAATCAAATTCACATTTTTAGGCCCAAGATATATATATTATGTTTAATTATATTTTGTTAGTATATAAAAACGAAAGA
>CATIWR010038406.1:0-16450 GCA_949677035.1 Omphalea diandra | reverse complement strand
TTTTGTTGAATTAGTATATACAAGGGTATTTTTATCAATTTTTAAGTTAACCTTCAAGTAAACATAATTAATCTCAAATCATTCATTTTCATTACTACTATCCCAAACACAAATATAATTTAGCACTTTCTTTTCAAACCAAACTCATCCATTTTATTTCATTAATAACCCTTCCAACTAATTGTCATATGCCAAGCATGGTGAGATTGTGATCAGGGTTGAAATCAGATGAAGGGATTGATGTATTACTTGGAAGATGGATCAAGGGGCATGGGTTTGCATGGCTAATATATTCTTGGGTTTTGAATGGCTTGACGTGCTGGCTTGGTTGGAATTGGTTTTGGAAGTTTGTTGGCCTGGATTGGTAAGAGAGGGCTTTCCGGGTATTTGCCTTGGCATTATTCAAATGCTGACTTTCTAGACTGTTTCCGGCTAGGCTTGAGATATGGACAATGATTTGGTTATCTGGGCGATCAACTACCGAAACTCTATCATTTGAATTCTCCATATCTTCAAGATTTGCTAAAATCTCATATCTCGTATGGTTTGAAATTTTCTTGATTAGCATTATCCCCTGACTTCCACTCACCTGCCTTAGCTCCTATTCCCCTTCTCGTTTTGTCGCTACTGTCCATGGCGCAAAATTCGGGTTCGGTTGTTGCTCCTCATCTCTCATCTAAACAAGTGCTTGTGATGGCCTTCTTCGGCAGTAGCAGCTATCGTATTTAGTAAGCAGTTCGTCGTCACATGCCCATATCTTCCACAACTAAAGCAAATTCGTGGAAGACTTTCATACTCCAACTGCAGTCTTTCATCTATCTTGAATTTGGATGTAAGTGATTTAGACACATCGACCTCGATTGCAATCCTAGCAAACTTCCGCCTTGTTACAGCCTCGGTGTTCTAGTTTATCTTCATAACCCGACCCACCAAACCTCCGAGGATCTTGAGTATTCGTTTGTGATAGAAATACAACGACATGCCCGACAATCGGGCCTAAGCAATAATCAAATTAATCTGATTAGTAGCATAATCAAAATTTGGAGTCCATGCATAAGCCTCTTAGATGGTTAGCCAACACTTTACTTAAAAAGAGTCTTTCCTTTGCTTGGTTTTCCCTTCTTGTAAATATTGCTTTTCATTCCTCTTAATGATATTTCATCTTCAGACTAAAAAAAGATGTAATGGTGTATCATAGTTTGAAAAAGAAAAATTATTGTGGTATATGAGCACTCCATTCAAAGCTAAGTCTCATACGGAGAATGATACTGATATGAACTATGAATTATGCATCAAAACTGTAATAAAATACTGAGCTAGTCACGTCAATTGATACAAAGAAAACAATATATATACTATGCTTACAAGAGAAGATTTAAATAAAAGCCAATTAGTTTTTTAAGCTAATGCTATCCTAAAGAGTAAAAATTAGCTCTTAAATTTCCCTAATATAAAAGCTTCCTTAGTACAAACAATATTTCTTAGAGAGAATTAAATTCGTTCAGCTGGCTAAATTTGAGGCAAGATTCACACGATGTGTTGAGAAGTAATAGTGAAATTTTTTTCTTTTAATATAATTTAATTACCATATATAATTATAATATGACATAGCAGTATTATGAATTTTCAATGGCATATTTATTAAATAATTAGCATGTTGTCTAAATTATTTTTTAAGTAGTTGAATAATTATCTGGCTTATTTACCACATGGCAAATGAAGTACTTATCAATTAATATAATTGTTTGACAAATGATATGCAGTCATTTAAAACAAATTACAATATCAAAGTTAATTATATATATTGATTGACTAGGTATTGATTCTTTCTAAATTTTAATTAGAGGATAATTTATATATAGAAAATTTGATGATAATATGCTTAATTTTTATTAAGAGGTCTCAAGTTTAAAGTTCAATTTCTCTTTTCTTAGATAATCACTGTGGTTTTTGGTTTATTATTTTTTAAAAGAAAAAAATCTAAAAAAAAAGAGAAAATATTTTCAAAAATTTTATTTTTTTAATTTTTATATTCATTGAAAGATATTTTTAAAATAAAAAATTAAAAGTCATAAATTTCTGATTTTAATTTTTCTTTTCAGTTTTCGAAAAAAAATTGGCATTTGAAATGTTGAGTAGACCAATGAAATTTTTTTTTTTTTTAAACGCAATTTAGTCCACAGGCTCCTGTATATGAGTATACCAGGCAAAAAGACGAACCAACTGAAGAAAAACTCAGAATGAAGCGCATGAAGCTGAATGAATACGTGCTTGTGGCTAGATTTGCATAGCCTGCTAGGAACTGCAAATTTTTAGGATTTTAGCCAAATGTCCCACATCGCATAAAAGAAAAAAAAAAAAAAAATGATAACAGCTAAAGTCCTATATAATTAAGTTGGAGGAATTGAGAAAATCATACCTTCCTTTTGGCTAAGATCAAGTGTAGTATCTGTTTTTATTAACATTTAATACGTGCGCCCAATGGTTCACTTGATATTAAATTAATTTTGGCCAATGGTCCACTTGATAATAAATTAATTTTGGCTAAAGTATCAAAGAATTTATCTTTCAATTAAAGAAAAATTTTTTCTCATCAACTGTACTTTTTCTGTTAAATTTATTTTTAAATTTGTATTTTTTCATCAAATTTTAAATAATATTTTTGCATATTAAAAGATAAATTTAATAAAAAATTTATTTTATCCATTATTTTAGGAAACAAGTTTAGAATTGTATTTAATACTTTAATTAATTAATTTTTTTGGGAGAAGGGCCATTGCAGTAGCTTGCTACTGGGCTCTGGAGAGTAGGCCGTGCTTTCACTACAGCAAAGGCCTGGCACACCCCACCAAAACCAGTTAAACATTAAGGTCCATCTAAGGGACTTGTGGGCCCAAGCCTGGTCCATAATAATTTTGGTTTCTGTCAAACTAATAAAAATGGTAAAATTGGATATAATCACTTGGTCCAATATAATGACATATTAGTTCATTCCAAATAATCTTTATTTAAGGGCTACTCAATCCTTATTTGGATTAATTATTATACTTGTTTTTAATATTTAATCCAAATATAATATTAAATCTAATTTTAATGTCAAACAGTGAGGATGTTTCGTTGGCGGCGTTCTTTGGCTCCAATTATAATAAATTCTTACCGATATTTCATTACATTAAAAAATATAAAATAAAATCTCATAAAAATATTTAATAAGATCTATTTTAAAATATTTTAATATTTTATTTGATTTTATATATAAGAAT
The DNA here is from genome assembly GCA_949677035.1 of Omphalea diandra. NCBI lineage: Eukaryota > Viridiplantae > Streptophyta > Magnoliopsida > Malpighiales > Euphorbiaceae > Omphalea > Omphalea diandra. Next base: position 13,187 of record CATIWR010038406.1, on the reverse strand, counting down.
AATGAAATATTTAATTTTTTAAATCTAAAGTAAATTAAAATATTAAATATGAGATAAAATGAAAATTCTATTTTCATTTTATTTCTTAATCTTTCAAACATGTTTTATATGAATTTAATTTAATTTAATTTATTGGTTTGATTGTTTGTGCTGTAAATTCCAATTTGTTCAATTTTTTTTTTAAATCAGCTCGTATATAAATACTTTTGATTTTTATAATCGTCTACTTATTTTTAACTTGGATTAGTCATTATGGTCATATTTAATTACATTTTATTAATTTTTTATGTTAAAAGATCATCTCTTAATTTTTTTTTATCTAAGTTTCTTTTTCTACCATCTTTTCATTTTATCTCTTCAAATTCAGGTCATCTACCTCCTCATGAGGACTTAATTATAAAATTTATCCTATTTACGCATATGACGATATTTATCTTACTTATAGATATCTTCAAATATTTTATTTGTTGGACTAGGTTGATTTAACCTAAGTCATGAACCTCTTTTGATCTTGATAATAGAGATTGATCAATTTTAATGCTTTCATCAAGTATTGTTTAGCATATTATAAGTTAGATTTTGTCATTGGCAGTTGGATGGAGTCAAATCTCCAACCTTGTAAAGTTCATTTTAATTCTCGATGAGTGTATTATAAATCGCAACCACAAATCAGTCACAAGGAAGGATGAAGTTAGGCTAGAGGAATTCACGGACAACTTCGTTGCCGCAACACACCCAAAGTTGGCAAAACCTTAGTCACAGAAGAATTCGTGGTGTGTGTCACGCCTTAGTCTCGATTGCGACTTTCATAATGACAAAGGAGGAAACCAAAGCCATAACCACAACTTGCCAAGTGTCTCAGGTGTTCGTTGAAGATCAAAAAACGCGAGGGCAAAAGTTTGTTTGCGATCGCAACTCAAGCAATTGAAGTTTCTATTTAAAACAGAGGAATTCACGGCCTCAGACTCGTCCAAGACATTGATATCGCGCAACCACAACTTTTGAGAGCGGTTAGAACACAATGACTATATTTTTTTAGATGACCAATGGAAAGCTGACATGTGGACTAGCCGTTAGACACAAATAAGGTTCCTCTATGGAAATTGGAAATTCACGACCGCAACTTCAGCATGACAAGCATTTAATATTGAATCTAACTAGCACATCTTGGAGATTTGTTGATAGTTTTAGTCTAACGTCATTTTGGTGGGTATGAGCTATAAATACTCCACCAAACAGATGAAAATACAAGAGAATTCATTAATTTGTAACAAAACTCTTGCAAATTTGCTACTCATTCGTTCAATTCTTATTTATGTTTTAGTGATTGGTTGGTGAGAGCAATAAATACCATTGTGAGAGGTTTTAGTGTGAGCCTTGAAAACACTTGTAAGAGGTTTTTGTGTAAGCTTAGAAAACACAAGTTGTAAAAGTATGGTGTGAGCTTGGAAACACCATTTAAGTTGAGTGAAATACCTAATTGTAGAGAATTGAGGAGTAGACATAGGTTTTCTTAACACTCATACCACTATAAACACTTATGTCAATTTATCTCTTCTTCTACTCAACTTTTTAACCCTTACTTTCATTTTACTTTTTAATTGAACACCAAACCCCTCCCCCTCTTCTTGGTGCCCTAGTCCAACAAGTGATATCAGAGCCAAGTCTCACGAACAAACCTTAATTGGGTGAGCAAAGATCATGGCACAAAAGGGAATCCACTCATACCTTAAGCCTTACTTTGATGGAGCTAACTATATTCATTGGAAGTATAGGATGAAGATCTATCTTGATACAAATATGGTGGATCTTTGGGATGTTGTGGTTAAAGAATGGAAGCCACCCACCAAAGTGGTGGATGGGAGTGAATAACTCATTCTTAGAGAATAGTGGGTTGAAGCACATAGAAGATCAAATGGCAAGAACAAGAGAGCCATGACAATTCTTCTAAGCTCTCTTTTAAGAGAAGGGATTGAAAGAGTACAACATTGTCAAACAACCCATGGGATACGGAAAGCATTGGAGAACTATCACGAAGGCACCACCTTGGTGAAATCCAGCCTGCTAGAGATGTATATGATGAAATGAGAGTTGTTCATGATGAAAGAGGATGAGAGTATCACAGACATGACTAGTAGACTCTTGGCAATTATCACCAACATGAAAAAGTTTGGTAGGATTCTCACAAATCATGAGGTAAACTCGAAAATTTTAAAGTCTTTGCCTCTTGAAAAGTTTGGTGCTAAAGAGTACAATATCTAAGAATCCAATCCAGAAATAGGGAAGGTGCCAATGGATGTCTTGATAAGTAAACTCTTAACTCATGAGTTAGCGTTAAAGAAAGATGAGAAGATGAAGAAAATGAGGGGCTAAGGAGAAAAATCTGAAAAACATGAAAAGAAAACCTTAGCACTCAAGTCCACTTCTAATGAGAAGGAAGTGAAGGTTAGTTCAAATGAAGAAGAAAGTGACAAGGAAGAAGAAGAGCTAGCAATGCTCTCAAGAAGGACTAAAGAGCTCATTAGAAGAAGAAAAGAAAAAAGAAACTTCAAAAATATAATTCCTAATCCTAGAGAGAGATCAAATGAAGTCACTTGTCATAAGTGTGGTAAGCAAAGCCACATCAAATATGATTGTCCCAAGTTAAAAAGAAGAAGAAAGGGGAAAAAGAGAAGAGGAAGAGCTTCAAAGCCACTTAGGATGACAACTCAAGTGAGGATGAAGAAGATGAGGAGATTGCCAACATATGCTTCATGGCTAAAGAAGATTCTCCTAATGAGATAAGCACTTCATCTCATACTCATTCTGATTATGACGATCTAGATGTTGTAGATGAACAACTTCTAGAAGCTCTCACAATGAGATGTGACAAATACAAGACATAAATGAAAACTTACAAGAGAAAATGCTCTAAATTAGAAGATGATTACAAATCTCTTAATGATCTTGTAAGTGAATTGAGGGCTTTAAATGAAGAACTCAAAAAATTTATGGAAAATCTTTCTAAGTCATCTTCGTCATTAGCCTCATTAAGAAAAGAGAATGACTCCCTAAAAGGAGAAGTCATTAAACTTAGAAGCTCTATCTCAAAGTTTCATAAGGGTAAGGAAGCTTTGGATACACTAATAGTATCATAAAGGCCTTCCTTAATTAGGCATGGTCTAGGCTTTAATGAAACCTCAACTTCCACATCTACACTTACCACATTTGTTAAAGCAAAAACACCTCAAGCTTCAAGTATTGAGGTTATTGGTAAGAGAGGTGCCATTAGCATTAAGCCAGCAATGGCTAACAGCAAAGGTAAGGCCACCCAAAGCTTAAGAGCCAAGGCTCAAAGAGCAAATCATGCTTATATATACAACAAGAAGCATGCTCACCCACATAATCATAGAAAATTCTCTTCTACTTCTCATCACTCATGCACTTGTATACATTCCCATAACCAAAGTATGAGAAGGCCCTCTACCCATACTAAGGTTGTGCATAGGAGAAAGACTCACAAGTCTAAACTCCAATGTCATTATTGCATAAGGTATGAACGTATTAATATTTATTGCCATATTAGGAAGACTCACCTCAAATTGGAGGACCCTTCAATGCCTAACCCCTTAGGACCCAAGTATGTGTGGGTACCAAAGAAGAGATGATTTATTTGTATTGTGTAGGGATTTGTGACAGCCACCGATAAATCAAGCAATTGGCATGTGGATAGTGGATGCTCTAAGCATATGATGAGCAATAGGAAGCTATTCATAACATTGAAAGAAAAAGAATGTGGAAATGTCACATTTGGTAACAATGTTAAGGGTAAGGTAATTGACATTGACACCATTGGAAAGAACAATTGTTCTTTGATTGATATTGTTTTATTAGTAAATGGCTTACAACATAATTTATTGAGTGTAAGTCAATTGTGTGACAAAGGTAATAAAGTCACCTTTGATCATAGAGAATGCTGAGTCACCACATTAGTGGATGATGTGGTTGTTTTCAAGGGTGAAAGGAAAAACAATACCTATTCAATTGACCTATACAATTTGGCTAACTAATCTTTAGTGTCTTATGTCTTTTAGTAATGAGGCTTCGTTATTGCATAAAAGGCTTAGACATGCAAGCATGGATCTACTACATAACCTATCAAAAGGAAAGCTAGTGGAAGGCCTTCCTAAGCTAAGCTTCACTAAAGACAATACATGTGGTCCTTGCCAAATGGGGAAGTAACATCAAGCCTCCTACAAAGCTAAAAATGTTGCAAGTTCATATAGACATCTAGTCCTAGTTGGAACATATTATGCACTAGTCCTAGTTGATGATTACTCTAGGTTTACTTGGGTGTCCTTTCTAGCTCACAAGAATGACACTTTTGATACTTTTAAAAGCTTTGCAAAAAGAATTTAAAATGAAAAGAGTTACTTCATTTCTTCTATAAGAAGTGACCATGGAAAGGAATTTCAAAATAAGTCTTTTGAAAATTATTGTTTGGAGAATGAAGTTTTTTTAAAACTTTTCAACTCCTAGAACACTACAACAAAATGGTATTGTAGAGAGAAAAAACAGAACACTAGTAGAAATGGCTAGGATCATGCTCAATGAGTATTCTTTTCCGAATTACTTTTGGGCCAAAGCCATTAATACTTTGTTTTATATTGCAAATAGAGTTTTTAAAAGACTCATTCTCAATAAAACTTCTTATGAGCTATGAAATGGTAGAAAACCCAAGATATCATACGTAAGAGTATTTGGATGTAAGTGCTATATATTGACTACTAAGGATAATCTTGAAAATTTTGATTTCAAGACCAATGAAGGTATAATTTTAGGTTATTCCACCACTAGCAAGGCTTATAGAGTCTTTAATAAGAGTTTTATAGTAGTTGAAGAGTCTTTAAACTTGATCTTGGGAAAGACATTTTTATTGATGATCTTGTAGGTGACAATGAAGAATTGGAGTTGGAAGACACTACAAGAAAAAAGGATAAAGATAAGGAAGAAGGTGAATCATCAAGAGTAGATGAGGAACAATAACATCAACAAGAAGTTGAGCCAAGTCAAGATCTACCCAATGATTGGAGATTCTCTAAGGATCACCCCAAAGATTTGATCATTGGTGATACCTTTAAGGGTGTAAGTACTAGATCTCAACTTAATCTTTTAGATAATAATCTTGCTTTTGTTTCTCAATTTGAGCCAAAATCCATTGATGAGGCTCTTGATGATAAAAGTTAGGTGATTGCTATGCATTAGGAACTCAACCAATTTGAGAGAAACAAGGTATGAGCATTTGTCCCTAGGCCTAAAGAACACCCAATTATAGGTTGCAAATGGGTGTTTAGGAGTAAGTTAAATGAGCAAGGTTTCATCATTAGGAATAAAGCTAGATTGGTTGCTAAGGGGTTACAACCAAGAGGAAGGCATAGATTATGATAAAACATTTGCGTCCGTTGCAAGATTAGAGACCATTAGGATTCTTTTATCCTTTGCATGCCATATGAATTTTAAACTCTTTCAAATTGATATAAAAAGTGCATTTTTACATGGAGTAATTGAGGAGGAAGTTTATGTTGAATAACCTCTAGGTTTTGAGTCTTATAATTTTCCTAATCATGTTTTTAAACTGAATAGAGCCTTGTATAGATTGAAATAAGCTCCAAAAGTTTGGCATGAAAGACTGAGTTCATTTCTTTTGAAAAATGATTTTGATAAAGGAAATGTGGACACTACATTGTTTGTTAAAAGGCACAAGCATAATACACTTATTGTATAAATTTATGTTGATGATATCATTTTTGGTGCTATTAATGAATCTCTTTGTGAGGATTTTGCTAAGTATATGACTAGAGAATTCGAAATGAGCATGATGGGAGAGCTTAAGTTCTTTCTTGGTCTACAAATCAAGCAAACCAAAGAAGGGATCTTCATCAACCAAGCCAAATACACAAAGGAGACACTCAAGAAGTTTAGCATGGATCATTGCAAAGTAGCAAAAACTCTCATGAGTGGTACCATCGAGTTGAACAAAGATGAATCGGGTAAGACGGTAGATAAAAAGAGATATTGAGGTATGATCGGATCTCTACTTTATCTAACTAGTTCTAGGTCTGATATTATATTTAATGTATACATGTGTGTTAGGTTCCAATTCTCTCCTAAAGAATCACATTTAAATGATGTTAAAAGAATTTTCAAATATTTTAATGACACATTAAACTTAGGTTTATGGTATCCTAAGGATTTATCTTTTAGTCTCATAGATTATTCGGATGCAGATTATGTAGATAGTCTTTTAGATTAAAAAAAAAAAAAGCACTTCTGAAACTTGTCAATTTATAGGAGAATGTCTGATATCTTGGTTTAGCAAAAAGCAAGTTTCGGTTGCCTTATCTACCGTGGAAGCTGAGTATATAGCTGCAGGTTGTTATTGCACTCAAGTCCTTTGGATGAAACAACAATTAAAGGATTTTGGCAAAGTGATTGATCACATTCCCATTAAATGTGATAACACTAGTGTTATCAATCTTTCTAAGAATCTCATCCAATACTCTAGGAGTAAACACATATACATTAGACACCATTTTCTAGAGATCATGTGCAAAAGGGTGATGTTGTGTTAGAATTTATTGACACAAATCATCAACTTGTAGACATTTTCACTAAACCTCTCAATGAAGAAAGATTAAACTTCATTAAGAGAGAATTGAGAATGCTTAATAGAAGCTCCCTAAAGTGAAAATTTTGATATTATGTGTTAATTGTTTTTCAAGATGTCTTCTGCTTTTCTGTGAAATATTGCAATTAATTTAGCATCAACAAGTGGATCACAAATTTGAATTTTTCAAAAACTTAATTCTCCTTCTTATCATTGCTGCCTTGTAATTTGCGATCGTCATTCATTGTTCACAATCGCAAATTAATGGTCCATGTCTCCTGAAAGGCAATAGTCAATTCGCGATCGCGACTATCACTCTCCACTGCGAATTTGGTTAAGATTTCAAATTTCATACCTTTGGAAGCGCGTATTCCTAAGGAATTTTTGTCCGTTACTCACATTTTTAGGAAATCGCGATCGTGATTCCTTAATTCGCGGACGAAAATTTAAGTAACTGTCAAGCCATTAAGTGATTTGACTGCCAACCATTTCCAACTCTTCATAAATCCAACTCTAGTCATTTTCACACCCTTTCAATGGCTATATAAACCCCTAAATAGTTATTCTTGTCACTGCATCCTACTCTAAATCAATTATCTTTCTAAAACTCTCTAAATTTCTCAAACTCTCTCTACCTTCTCACATGGCCCCTAAGAAAATTTCATGAGCAGAAAAGGACAAGGCTGTGGCTCAACCATTTGCACCTCCAACACTTCTTCTAATGAAGAGCACGAAGGAGAAGGAGCGCTTCAAAGCTAACTCTTCAAAAATCATCCTCCCTAATAAAATCCCTTCTACATTTCTATTGGAGACTCTTGGAATCAACGCAGAAATTCCTGCATTCCTATCAAACTTGGGTTGGAATGAGTTCATCTTTCGAGATGAACTCAGTTATGAAGAAGTCGTTAGGCAATTCATGTGTATAGTTCAACTAAGTCGCAAAGCAGAATCACGAATGGGGCAATAAGGGTTAGTTTTTCAGGCTTTTAGTGATCCATACTTTATTACCTTTGAACAACTTTCCTCCTTTTTTAACCTTCATGTCAGAGAAAATATTCCTTTCATTATCTCTCTCTTGATGTAATATATTTCGAATTTTGGTCAAAAATTTCCATAGAAACCAAACACGATAAGAAAACCTCCTTAGCCAAATACATCAAAACCCTACCTTTTTGGATACTCCATCATATCATCACTTTTTCTGTAAATGCTAGAGGTGATGGTAATGAGAAAGTGTCTCAAAAGGATTCGCCTTTCTATTCTGCCTTGTCAAAAATAAACTTATCCAAATCGGTCAATATCTTGTGGATTAATTGATACACATGAGTACTAAACCGAAAAGTCAATTTATTTTTCCTTCACAAATAACATTTATCTATCGCTTTGTAAGGGCACTTGATGAGGAAAATGAAAAATTCCTCACCAAGAAACTTCTCCATTCTCAAAATTTTCTTGAACTCATCTATTTGATTAATGCCAAAGCTATACACCCAGACACATATGCTTATACCCTGGGTGCTTTTGGGGCTAAGAAAAGGAAAACTTCTCAAGCCTCTAAAAACAAAAGGCTCATCATTGAAGAAGGAGCCCTACCAGTCCCCCCTCCTCAACCGAAACCCAAATCCAAACTATCTCTTGCCACCATCAACCGCAAATTGGACAAGATGATGAGAATAATGAAGAGACGATTCCCCTTTCTCTCACATCTTCATAGTGACATGGTGGATTTGCAAGAAAAATTGGGTGTTCCTCATTGCCATCTTTCAGATTTTACTGAATTTGAACATATCCAATAAGAAGAAGGCAATGAAGAAGTTGAGGATAGAGATGAAGCAGAAGGTGGAGAGAATGAAGAAGAAGAATAAGAAGAAGAAACTTTTGGAGATGATGATGACTCTCCAATATTCTAGAATAGGATCTCTTTGTATCTTCTTTTTGTTTTTGAATGAAAAATTGTGATACCATAGTTTGCTTACAAATGAATAAAAATCTTTCTTTGAAATTCATTGTCTTATGTGATTGATGGAATTTACTTTTATGATTATAATTCTTATTAATTTTGCTCCTTATGAACACTTATCTATTTGTCATGCAATTGTTCTTCTCCCTTATGAACTCTCTTTTTGATCTTGCCAAAAGGGGAATGATAAAATCAAGAAAGAATCTAACGGGGAGAGAAAATAACTTGCAATTAAATAACATAAGTTGAGGAGGAGTTTTGTAGTCATTCTTAGAAATTTCACTTTAATTGATTGAATGTCATACTTAAGAAATTTCACCTTGATCTTTGTCTAGAATTTTTAAGCATTCATTGAATCATTCACAATTCCAACTTCACAACTTCAAAACTCATGCATTTATTTTTTCCTTAGTATCAATCTACGTTGTTAAAATCAAAAAGGGAGAGGTTGTTGGACTAGGTTGATTTAACCTAATTCATAAACCTCTTGATCTTGACAATAGATATTGATCAATTCTAATTTTTTCATTAAGTGTTGTTTTGCAGACTATAAATTAGATTTTATCATTGGAAGTTGGATGAAGTCCAAATCTCCAACCTTGTAAAGTTCACTTTAATTCACAATGTAAATCATGACCTCGAATCAATCACAAGGAAGGATGAAGCTAGGCCAGAGGAATTCATGGACAACGTCGCTGCCACGACACACCCAAAATTGGCAAAGCCTTAGTTACAGAAGAATTCGCAGTGTGTGTCACACCTTAGTCATGACCACGAATTTCGTAGTGATAAAAGAGGGAATTAAAACCAGAACCACAACTTGCCAAATGTCCTATATGTCCGTTGAAGATCAATAATCGCAAGGACAAAAGTTTGTTCGCGATCGCAACTCAAGCAGTTAAAGTTTCTCTTCTAAATAGATGAATTCACGGTCTTAGTTGAGTCCAAGGTATTGATATCTCACGACTGTAGCTTTTGAGAGTGGTTTGAACACAATGACTATATTTTTCTGGATGACCAACGAAAAGCTAACACGTGGACTAGCCGTTAGACACAAACGAGGTTTCTCTTTGGAAATTGGAAATTCGCGACCGTGACTTTAGCCTGATAAGCATTTAATGTTGAATATGCCTAGTACATCTTTGAGATTTGTTAATAGTTTTAGTATAATATCTTTTTGGTGGGTATGGGCTATAAATACTCTATCAAACATATGTAAATGCAAGAGAATTCATTAATTTGTAACCAAACTCTTGCAAATTTGCTACTCATTCTTTCAATTCTCATTTATGTTTTAATGATTGTTTGGTGTGAGTAATAAATACCATTGTGAGAGGTTTTAGTGTGAGCCTTGAAAACACTTATGAGAGGTTTTAGTTTGAACCACTATAAACACTTGTGTCAATTTCTCTCTTCTTTTACTCAACTTTTTAACCACCTTATCCCTCATTTTATTTTTTTTAATTGAATGCCAATTCAATCCCCCTTCTTGGTGCCCTAAGCCTACATTGTCCAATTTGCGATTGACGTTGATGGTGGCAAGAGATTGTTTGGATTTGGGTTTTGGTTGAGGAGGGGGGACTGGTAAGGCTCCTTCTTCAATGATGAGCCTCTTCCTTTTGAAGGCTTAGGAAGTTTCCAACTTCTTTGCCCTAAATGCACCAAGAGTATATGTTTATGTGTCTAAGTGTATAGCTTTGGCATTAATCAATTAGGTGAGGTCAAGGAAATTTTGAGAAGGCAAAAATTGCTTAGTGAGGAATTTTTCATTTTCATCATTAAAGGCTCCAACATACCGGTAGATGGTTGTTACATGTGATGGGAGGAGGAATTGACTCTTGGGCTTGGTGCTCACGTGGATTAATTGATCTACAAGATAACGATCGGTTTGGATAGACTTATTTTTAACAAGGCAAAATAAAAAGGCCAAGTCCTTTTGAGACACTTTCTAGTTAGCATCACCTCTAACATTTATGGAAAAGGCGATGATACGATGGAGTATCCAAAAAGGTAAGGTTTTTATGTATTTGGCTAAGGAGGCTTTCAGGTCGTGTTTGGTTTCAATGTAAATTTTCGACCAAAATTTGGAATATATTACATCAAGAGCGGAGATAATGAAAGGGATATTTTCTCCTACTTGAATGTTAAAAAGGGAGAAAAGTTGTTCGAAGGTAAATTATGGATCACCAAAAGCCCGAAAAACTAGCCCGTATGGCTCTGCTCATGATTTTGCTTTGCGACTTAGTTAAACCGCACACATGAATTCCCTAACAACTTCTTCATAACCGGGTTCATCCCGAAAGATGACTCATTCCAGCCCAAGTTCGATAGGAATGCATGAATTTCTGCATTGATTCTAAGAGTTTCCAATAGAAATGTAGAAGGGATTTTTGTTGGGGAGGTTGATTTTTGAAAAGTTGGTTGTGAAGCGCTTCTTTTCCTCCTTTGTGATGCCATTCATTAGATGAAGTGTTGGAGGTGCAAATGGTTGAGCCATAACCTTGCCCTTTTCTACTCTTGAAATTTTCTTGGGAGCCACGTGAGAAGGTGGAGAGAGTTTGAGAATTTAGAGAATTTTGGAAAGAGAATTGATTTGGAGAAGGATGAAGTGATAGGAATCATTGTTTAAGGGTTTATGTAGTCATTGAAGGGGTGTGAAAATGGCTAGAAACGACTATAATTGGTTTTATAAAAAGTTGAAAATTATTGGCAGTCAAATCACTTAATGGCTTGGCAGTTACTCAAACTCGCATCCACGAATTAAGGAATCGCGACCTCGATTTTCAAAAAATGTGAGTAATAGACAAAAATTCCTTGGGAATACGCGCTACCAACGGTAAGAAATTTGAAATCTTGACCAAATTCACGGTGGAGAGAGATAGTCGCGACCGCTAATTGACTATTGCCTTCCAGGTGACATGGACCGTTAATTTGTGATAGTGAACAATGAATGGTGACCGCGAGTTATAAGGCAGCAAAGATTAGAAGAAGAATTAAGTTTTTGAAAAATTCAAAATTGTGATCCACTTGTTGATGGTAAATTAATTGCAGTATGTCATAAAAAAGCATAATACATCTTGAAAGAAAAAAAAAACAATAAACACATATACAATCAACACATAAGATCAAAATTTTCACTTTAGGGAGCTTCCATCAAACATTCCCAATTCTCTCTTAATGAAGTTCAATCTTTCTTCATTAAGAGGTTTAGTGAAAATATTTGTAAGTTGATCATTGTGTCAATAAATTCTAACACAACATCACCCTTTTGGATATGATCTCTGAGAAAATGATGTCTACTGTCTATGTGTTTACTCTTAGAGTGTTGGATGAGATTCTTAGAAAGATTAATAGCACTAGTGTTATCACATTTAATGGGAATGTGATCAATCACTTTGCAAGATCCTTTAATTATTGATTCATCCAAAGGACTTGGGTGTAACAACCCGCAACTACATAGTCGGCTTCCGCGGTGGATAAAGCAACTGAAACTTGCTTTTTGCTAAACCAAGATACTAAACATTCTCCTATAAATTGACAAGTTCCAAAAGTGTCTTTTCTATCTAAAAGACTACTTGCATAATCCGCATCCGAATAACTTATGAGACTAAAAGATGAGTCCCTAAGATACCATAAACCTAAGTTTAATGTGCCATGCAAATATTTGAAAATTCTTTTAACAACATTTAAATGTGATTCTTTAGGAGAGGATTAAAACCTAACACACATGCATACACTAAACATAATATCAGGCCTAGAAGCAATTAGATAAAGTAAAGATCTGATCATACCTTGATATCTCTTTTCATCTACCGTCTTACTCGATTCATCTTTGTCCAACTTGATGGTACCACTCATGGGGGTTTTTGCTACTTTGAAACTATTCATGCCAAACTTCATGAGTATCTCCTTTATGTATTTGGCTTGGTTGATGAAGATCTCTTCTTTGGTTTGCTTGATTTGTAGACTAAGAAAGAACTTGAGCTCTCTCATCATGCTCATTTCGAATTCCCTAGTCATACACTTAGCAAAATCCTCACAAAGAGATTCATTAGTAGCACAAAAAATGATATCATCAACATAAATTTATATAATAAGTGTATTATGCTTGTGCCTTTTAACAAACAATGCAGTGTCCACCTTTCCTTTATCAAAATCATTTTTTAAAAGAAATGAACTAAGCCTTTCATACCAACCTCTTAGAGCTTGTTTCAATCCATACAAGGCTCTATTCAATTTAAAAACATGATTAGAAAAATTATGAGACTGAAAACTAGAAGGTTGTTCAACATAAACTTCCTCCTCAATTACTCCATTTAAAAATGCACTTTTTACATCCATTTGAAAAAGTTTAAAATTCATATGGCATGCAAAGGCTAAAAGAATCCTAATGGCCTCTAATCTTGCTACGGGAGCAAAGGTCTCATCATAATCAATGCCTTCCTCTTGGTTGTACCCTTTGGCAACCAATCTAGCCTTGTTCCTTGTGATGACCCCTAGCTCATCTAACTTGTTCCTAAACACCCACTTACAACCGATAATTGAGTGTTCCTTAGGCCTAGGGACAAGTTCCCATACTTT
>CATIWR010038385.1:0-14369 GCA_949677035.1 Omphalea diandra | reverse complement strand
ATTTTTATAAATAAATTTTTTATATATTATATTTTTTATTTTTTATTTTTAAAAATATATTACTAAAATATATATATATATATATATATATATATATATATATATATATATATATATATATATATATATATATATATATATATATATATATATTGATATTGATATTGATGATTGATTTATTATTTACTCAAAAGGAAAGTTATCCGATTACGATGAGCTTTAGATGGGAAATTTACATGGGCTGTTTTGCGCTGGACCAAGACAGTTTTATAACAACAGATCAGCCCAACCCAAATCATGGAGACAAAGCACCAAACCCTAACAACCAAGTTAGCTACTAAGTCTTAGCTCTCCTTCTCGTCCAAGAGGCAGAGAGAGAGGCACTCGACTTCCTCCTCCGTTTGATGCTCTCTTTGCTAAACACTCTCCATTCTTCGCTGATCAGGTGAACACGCTATGTTTTTCTTTCTATCCTTTTATTTGGGATTATTTCCCTTGTTGGTTCCGTTTAAATCGATGCATACTTGTATTTTTTATTTTCGATTACTTCGTAGTTTGTATATTTCCTTAATTTCATTGTCTCATATTGGTGCGTTTAAGTTTTTTATTAAATCATTCGATGAATGGTAAGAAGTTGATTCTTATATTGACGTGTATGTGTTTGAGCAGTTGAAATTAATTTTATGCTTGTGCGATGGCGACGTTTGCTAAACCGGAGAACGCTTTAAAGCGTGCCGAAGGTTTGTTTGTGTTTTAATTTTAGCTTTTTAATTAATTTTAGTCAGATCTGACGAGTAATTTTGTTGAGCTTCTGAATTGTTGTTGGGATTATTGGAATTGTAGAATTGATTAATGTGGGGCAGAAGCAAGATGCGCTACAAGCGCTGCACGATATTATCACCTCGAAGAGGCATAGAGCATGGAATAAGCCGTATGAGAGGATAATGTTTAGATGTATTGAGCTCTGTGTTGATATGCGGAAGGGAAGGTTCGCCAAGGACTGTTTAATACAATATCGCATAGTTTGCCAACAAGTGAACGTGAATTCCTTGGAGGAGGTGATCAAGCATTTCATTCATTTGGCCACTGAGAGAGCTGAACAAGCTCGTAATCAGGCTCAAGCCCTTGAGGAAGCTCTTGATGTTGATGATCTTGAAGCGGATAAGAGACCAGAAGATCTCATGCTTAGTTATGTTAGTGGAGAGAAGGGAAAGGATAGGTCTGATCGTGAACTTGTTACCCCTTGGTTCAAGTTCTTGTGGGAGACCTATAGAACTGTGCTTGAAATATTAAGAAACAACTCAAAGTTGGAGGCATTGTATGCGGTAATTCCTGCTTAAAAAAAAAAAACTTTTATGTATTAGTGCATTAGCCCTTTTTTTTTGCCATGGATAGACTGTTTATTTTGATAATAATGTTGCATGTGGTCTAGGTCAAAATTTTCTTCTATAGCTGTGTTTATATTTTTAAAATTAAGTGGTTTACGCAGTGAAATAAGAAATATGAACTTATCAGTCAACGTGTTAATTGTAGATGACAGCACATAGAGCTTTCCAATTCTGCAAGCAGTACAAACGCACAACAGAGTTTAGGCGGCTGTGTGAGATCATCAGAAATCATTTAGCAAACCTCAATAAATATAGAGACCAAAGGGACCGGCCTGATCTTTCGGCCCCTGAGAGTTTGCAGCTGTACCTTGATACACGGTTTGAGCAGCTGAAAATTGCTACTGAGCTTGAACTCTGGCAGGTATGCAAATTGGTCCTTTGTTTTTAGACATGGTGGTGAGGTGTGCATACCAAAGTTACGCCTCCCATGGTAATGCAATCCTGGTAATTTTACTATTTCAATCATGGTCCTGAGAATGTTGTGGATTCATTGGCTCTTAACAGTTTTGGGAAGGTGAATCATTTTTTATCTTGATAGCTACTTGATCTAAGTATGAGAATACCATTCATGTCAAATGTCTGACTACCTTCAATGATGCCTATTTGTATGTGATTGCTTACAATATATAATCACCAAAATCCACCATGTTGGCCTTTAGAGTCTCAAAAAAATTAGAATTGAGAAAGCAAAACAGAAAGATGAAGAGGGGAGATGGTACTATTCTAGATCCCAGTCAAATTCAAAGCGGTAATGTGGCATGTAGCCTCAAGCCCATTTGTTTGGTTAAGCTTTTCTTCAAGACCTCTTGTTATCATTTCCTTCATTGCTTCATTTATCATTGTGCCCTTTAGTTAGCACCATATTTTACAGAGTTGTGTGATTTTACTGCTTTCACTGTTAAAGGAAAAAATTAAAGAAAATAAGAAAACTGAGCAAGAAATAATAATTTTATGAAGTGTACACATGACATTACCCAAATAAGTGCAACTCATGTATGAAAATCTAAATTAGAACCAACTAACTGTGTTAACATGATGTACTATGTCCCTCCCATCATACATGACCTGCAGGGTATTATGTTCCTGGTGACTATGTATGTTTACTGTTACAAAGAATTATTATGGTTAAAAGCTTGTGTATTTATTTTCCATTAACTTTCCACGTACTCATGTTCAGGAAGCTTTTCGGTCCATCGAAGATATTCACGGCCTAATGTGCATGGTCAAAAAGACTCCTAAACCATCCCTGATGGTGGTTTATTATGCCAAGCTAACTGAGATTTTCTGGATTTCATCAAGTCATCTTTATCATGCTTATGCATGGTTCAAACTTTTTACACTTCAGAAAAGCTTCAATAAAAACTTAAGCCAGAAGGATTTACAGCTGATAGCCTCATCTGTTGTGTTGGCTGCACTAGCAGTGGCTCCCTACGACCATACCCATGGCGCATCTCATTTGGAACTTGAAAATGAAAAGGAGCGCAACTTGAGGATGGCCAATCTTATTGGATTCAATCTAGATCCAAAACCTGAGAGCAGGGAAGTGGTAATGTGATTTATGCTATTGGATTTACTGTCAGTTGCCTTTTGTTTGTGTTTTGGTTGCAACGTTATCCTTGATGGTTTCCTTTGTCTCATCATGTCTTCTTTCTACAGCTGTCAAGATCAGCCCTTCTGTCAGAACTGGTAAGTATGAAATGCCCAGTCATTTTGGTTCCTTTTTTCTTTAAGTCCTCTGTCACTACGTAAAGGCTTTTCTCATAAAGAGACCTTCATGTTCGAGTTCTTTTGAAAAGGTGTGCTATGTCAACAAATAAACTGTGTTTTTATTTTGTTTTTTTATCATTAAGTCTGATAAATATAAAATGCTATTTACCTATCTCTTCAGCAAGAATTATGTCCAAAATTTGCATCTCTACCATAAAATAAAACCATTGGTCCATGCGGTGGTGTTTGAAATGTTATACAGCATCTGCATGTTTTCTATGAGAATGTGTAATAGGATTGGATGCCATTTTAGGTTTCCAAAGGGGTATTGAGCTGTGCTACACAGGAAGTAAAAGATCTTTACCATCTTTTGGAGCATGAGTTTTTGCCACTAGATCTTGCAGTGAAGGTGCAGCCTCTGCTATCCAAATTGTCAAAAGTTGGGGGAAAACTTGCTTCAGCTTCCTCTGTGCCTGAAGTGCAACTGTCTCAATACGTTCTGGCCCTCGAAAAGCTTTCATCCTTAAGACTGCTACAACAGGTAATTATTTTTTCTTCCTTTTTCACAGGTTTCTTATTTCCATATAATCCATTCTCTTTGTTTTTGGTCATGTATGTTTGTCAATGCTTTGGCAGGTTTCTCAGGTGTATCAGATGATGAAAATAGAGAGTTTATCTCGGATGATCCCTTTTTTAGATTTTTCTGTTGTGGAGAAGATTTCAGTTGATGCTGTAAAACATAATTTCATTGCTATGAAAGTTGATCATATGAAAGGCATCATATTGTTCAGCAATTTGGTATGTTTTATTTTCTATGTTTGTTTCTCTTTAGAGTATCATTTTGCTTATTTCCTTCTCTCATGCACATACACATTGGTGTGCATGTGCTTTTGATAAATTTTATCAGTTGATCTTATCTTTTAAATTTGAATTGTGATCCACATTGCTTCCTGATGAAAAGAAGCATTTTATACTGGCTTGTGTTGCTTGCTCTGATACTTTCAATAGTTTTGTCTTGCTATTATCTCTGATTGTCATGCGTTTCTTATGAACTGAGGTTTGATTGTATTCATTTGGTGGTGGACACTTGAAGGGTCTTGAATCGGATGGACTGCGAGATCATCTTGCAATTTTTGCTGAATCCTTGAATAGAGTAAGGACCTTCGTATATCCTCCTGCAAAGAAATCATCAAAACTGGGTGAGATTTTACCTGGATTAGGGGAGATTGTGGATAAAGAACACAAGAGACTCCTTGCACGGAAGTCGATTATTGAAAAGAGGAAGGAAGAACAAGAACGACAGCTTTTGGAAATGGTATGCACATGTAGACCGCTATCAGTAAAGTTTGATCATTTTCCATGGCATGCAACCTTATGGAATCTTTTTGTTCTCTAAGGAACGAGAGGAGGAGTCAAGAAGGCTTCAGCTGCAGAAGAAACGTGAGGAGGCAGAGCAGAAGAGGCTTGCTGCTGAGATCGAGCAAAGGAAGAACCAGAGGATCCTCCAGGAAATAGAGCAGCGAGAACTTGAAGAAGCACAGGCTTTGCTTGAGGATGTTGACAAGCGAAGTAAAAGAAAAGGGGGAAAGAAGCCAATCTTAGAAGGAGTAAGTTCAAAATAATTTCATTTCGTTTTTATTTTGTAATTGCCTCAGTGGTAACACTTTTATGTCTCCATAGGAGAAAGTGACAAAGCAAACTATAATGGAAAGGGCTTTGACTGAGCAGCTAAGGGAGAGGCAAGAAATGGAGAAGAAATTACAAAAACTAGCTAAAACAATGGATTATCTGGAAAGAGCAAAGAGAGAAGAGGCAGCACCATTGATTGAAGCTGCTTTCCAGGGACGATTAGTGGAAGAGCAAGCCCTTCATGAACGTGAGCAGCAGGTATGTCTTTAAATTCTTCTCAATACATTACAGAAGCTAGAAGGGGTCATTCATCTATGGTTTCTCTTAAATTCCTTTGTGTACCTCTAGACTTTGCTTTTGTCTGAAATGGTTTTTTTTGTGCTTTTTTCAACTTATATTGAATATAGTTTACAGTAAGAGTATTTTGTGCTTTGCTTTTAAGATGCTAAATGTTATAAATGTTGCAGCTTGAGATTGAAGTAAGCAGGCAGCGCCATGATGGGGATGTCAGAGAGAAGAATAGGCTGTCTCGTATGCTGGACAACAAGGTCAGTGTATAAGTTTGGTCTATGCTTGTGTGTTTGCCATCGATGCTGATAATGAATCTGGTTTCTCTTTTTTTTTTTTTTTTCCAGATGATATTCCAGGAGAGAGTGATGAGTCGTCGACAAGCAGAATTTGATCGGCTGAGAACAGAGAGGGAAGAAAGAATCAACCAAATCATTGAAGCCCGAGAACAAGAGAGGGAGGTTAAGAGGAAGAAAATATTCTATGTGACAACTGAAGAGGAACGACTGAGAAAGTTGCGTGAAGAGGAGGAAGCCCGCAAATGTGAAGGTAGATACATGATGCCTAAATATTGCTTTACCTCATTTTTTTTCAAGGACACATTTCATTAATTTGGTTTTATGGAATTGATTATTATATTTTGTTTGGTTTCATCTCCTTATTTGTGAAATTTTTCAAATTTTTACATGACTGATCCCTCCAAATTATAGTGGTACTTGTTCATTTATAATTTCTTTTTTCATTGTGTCCTAAATTTGTGTCAATATTGTTTTTCACTGTGTTCTTTCTTTTCTTTTGTGATTTTCATCTTCTTGACATTTCCAAATAAGCAGAGGCTGAGAGGCGAAGAAAAGAAGAAGCTGAACGCAAGGCCAAGTTGGATGAGATTGCTGAGAAGCAGAAGCAGAGAGAGCGAGAACTAGAAGAAAAGGAAAGGCTAAGGCGAGAAGCTCTCTTGGGGAGATCAACTGACGGGCCTTCGGAGATTCCTGCTGGGTCTCGTCCTGAGCCTGCTGCCACTGCTGCTCCTGCAGCTGCACCATCTACTGGAAAATATGTGCCTAAGTTCAGGCGAGATAGAGAAGGTGCAGGCCAGGCTCCTGCAGAAACTGAACGATGGGGCAGTGGAAGCAGCAGGCAGGCTCCTTCAGATCCTGAAAGTTGGAGTGGTGGGGCTGCCAGGCAATCTCTTGTTTCGGATTCTGATCGCTGGGGCAATGCTGGCACCAGGCAGCCTCCTGCTGAGTCTGATCGCTGGGGCAGTGCCTCAAGGCTTGAGGATCGCAACCCACCTGGTGATAAGTGGCGTCTTGGACCAAGGACCACTTGGTCGTCATCTAGACCACGCTAGCACTGATTGTCATGAGATATTAAAGGTCAGCATTTTGAATGTTCATGGGCCAAAACGGTAATGGTTGTTAGTGAATCAATGCGAGTCCTCCAAGGAATAATCATTGTTCCAAATTTTGAGACTTGCGGTTATGGTGGTTTTTCGCTTTATTTTTCCTTGCTGTTTGGTGAGATCGAGTTTTGTTCATTGTAATTGGGAGCTCTAAGACGTATAGACGAGTCGTTTATTTATTCCCTTTGATCCCAGAATAATGTTTTTTTCTTAGTTACTTGCATCAGAGAATTGTCCGTGTCTAGTAAATTAAGAATTGAAGGTGCTCAGCCAGCATGTCTCATAATGTACAGAATCCCTTGTCTTTTGCTTTGGGCTGGTGTTAACACTGGCTGTATTGAAGCGGTTATAGTAGATTTGCCGGGATTGAGTGGCTTAGTTCATTTCTTTTATTTATACTTGTTAAATGGGCAATTTTGGCAGTTTTTGATAGTTTTACGAATTGAGCATCTTTGGCAGTTTTGATCCTCATGGATTTTATTTTAGTGTGAGCTCTTGAATTCGAACATGCCCGCGTAGGGTGCTGATTATTTCAATATTTTTATTCTCGTACATCGCTGATTTGAAGACTGATTAGTTTAATATTCTCTTTAGCTGCTGTTGGGGCCGTAATCTTCTTAAATTGCTTTTTTTTTTTTTTTCTTTTGTAAACCTTAAATTCCTTGTTAGGACTTCTTTGTTGGGACTCTTTTTAAGCCATATTATATCCAATGTGATGTATGACTGGACTCGTTTTTAAATAAATATTTGAATTTTATTTCATATATTAATTTCAACATATTTTGTTACAAATATATAGTTAATATAATTAAGAGGTTTAATAATATAGTTTTTAAATATTTTCGATTATATTGATGATACATTTTTATATAAATATAATATAATATAACTAAAAAGTATAATAATAGAATTTTTCAAAATTTTAATCATATTGATAAAACTTGATGATTTGTCTCTCCAATAAATGTGTATTTGGTAGTTATTTTAACCATATATTGATATTCATGTCTTTAGTATGATTAAAAGAAAAATAGTAATAAATCATCAATATTAATATATATTATTAATTTTAATTTTAAAATTAATTTTAAATTATTGATTTTTATTTATCAAATAATTACATATAATACAGTTACGCATAATTATTTCATATTATATAACAAAAAATAATTATACAAAATTCTAAAAAAAATTATAAAAATTAATTGCTATATAAAAAATTTATAAATAGAAAAGTAAAAAATTTTAAAAAGTGAATTTTAAATAGTAAATTAAGATCATATAAAAAAAATTTTGAATAGAAAATTAAAACATAAAAAGTAAAAATTCTAAACAAAAAATGAAGAATTAAATTAGTTTCATTGATTATTTAAAATTTTAAATACATAAGGGTTAACAATAATATAATAAATTGTCAATGATTATTTCATTCAAAATTAATAAATTTTTTCTTTAAATTATGTCACACAAGATAAAAAATATGAATATATATAGTTTGTAATTATTTATTAATTTTATCTTTATTATGAAATACTTAATATTATTTGTTTGATTAATTTTTATGGATTATTTTATTCAAATTTAATAATTTTTCCCTTAAAATTGTATCATATAAAAACTGAAAGTATAAATCAATAAATAATTATTTATTAATACTATCTTTGTATATAATTATAAATTTATAAATTTTTATTTTATTATTTTATTTACTTAACAATAATTTTATAAGATAATCATTAATTATTCAATTAATTAACTAATTATTTTAAAAAATAAATATAAAATTTATTTTTAAAATCATGTAATGCAACTCATTCACTATCAATATATAATTAATTTCAATCTCAAACTTAATTTTAAATGAGTATTTGTCATTTGTCAAAAAATTGTATTAGCAACACAATATTTTTAATAAGTGACAATATTATATGCTTTTATTTTGCTATATGGCAAATAATTTAATAATTAAGTATTTAGTTTCTTCAATTAACTAGAAGAAGACATAAAGTTTAACAATAAAGAAAGTTTTTCACATAAAGATAATTTAGAAAGTTTAATAATATAGAAAAATTTTCTCATTCATAAAGATGAATATTTAGTTTTCTATATAATAACAAACAGTTGTGTACATAAAAACAATTTAAGAAATTTAACAATATAAGAAATATTTTATATGGATAATAATCAACATCTAATTTCCTATACAATAAGAAAAAAATAAAAAATAAAAAAATATTGACAAAGAAACAAAACTAACTTTTTGTTTTCATGAAAAATTATTATTTTTAAAATTTATTATACTAATTTAAATTTAATTATAAAATAATAATAAATTATTATTTATATATTAATTTTAATAAATTATTATTTTAATTAATAACAATTAAATTAAATTTATTTAAATTTTATATTATAATTATACTACGTAACACACAAATTCACCATTCATAAATTATTTATAAAAAATATTCAAACTAATTCTATTCATATTCTCATAAAAAAAAGAAAATATAAAAACAAATTATGTCAAATCTACATATTAAAATTATTAAAAAATGAAAAAAATAAAATTTTAAAAATTTTTAAGAAAAAATAAACAAATTGCAAATCTAACAATAGATTCAAGAAACTCGTATATTTTTTCTCAATTGATAAAATATTAAAATAATTGACAAAAAAATAAAAAATATATAATCTGCTAAAAAACTAATAAAGCTAGTGATGTAGGGGCCATATGAATGATAGATCAAAGCAACTCAAAGTATGAACAAAAAAATGTCTATTGAGAAGGAAGGGAGGAGAAAATCCTTGAAACTAATGATCTTGACTTCCTTGAAGCGGCATGTTTGTGAATACGTCTGATTGTATAGAATTGGGATATTTTCTCTTTAAAATTAGCCAATTCAACTCAACTCTATTTCCTTTTCCTAAAATAGAGATATAAAAGTGTTGAGCTAACTATTTATGAAACAAAAAATTTTGTTGGATCACATTTTTTTATTCAAAAACATTTTTGTGTTTGTTTATTCTTACATTTTACTCATATTTTCTTCTATAAATTTTCAAAAAATTCTGTTTTCCCATATCTATTTTTATATTTTTCATTTCCGTGCTACAGCTACTATTATTTTCACTCTTGCATTTGCTAGTACGTTATTTCGCCTTACCAGTAATTACTAACTCTGATTAATGGAGCTGCACAGCTTAAACAACAGATTAAACTAATGACATGGTTAGTTTTGGTTGGTCTCAAGTGCATGAGCCTTTAAATATGAATGGTTATGTCATCCATGATGATACAAGTCTTGTCCATTGTCTATTTGCTCACCTGAAAGTGTTTCAAGGCTTTCGAGCCACCAAAGCAATAGTGGTGGACACACAGCTTCTTACTCTATGCGACCGTATCAACGGCAACCACAATCACTCATATTAATGGCCTAATTATGTTTAATTAAAAATGTTTTCATTCCATCTTTAGAACTTTAGAAGTTTTGTTTTTGCCCATTTGATCAACCCAAATCTTAATTAATCATTCAATACACACCACTTCGGGTAAGTGGGAGGTCCCTCAATACTTTTTTAAACAAGGAAAGTGGCCTTTAGAATTCGTGGATGCTATGGACTTGGTTCTGACTTGATTATAACATTTGATTAGTGCCTTCAATGAAATTGGACAACAACAACTTCCAGCCAGTAATTTCTTGCATGATAAAATTGAAAGAAAGCATGAGAAAAAGTTTACGTAAAGACTTTCTGTCTCCTTATCCTTCTTGCATTTAAAACTGAGTAAAAAATTGACCCTCAATTTTACGTTGGATCAATTTGATATAGTCGGTTGTTACAATCAGCAGCACAATTCATGCAGAGTAGATTTACCCTGATCAAGACCTATAGTACTATACTAATTAACCCAACGCTGCTAAAGGGATACGGTCTCTTTCAGTGCCATGTATCTGCTCAGAGGTTGGATGATAGCGCATTGAGGAAACCCCACTTCGGAATTCATTATCTAAGAAGTATTTTTTATTGGCAGAAGTTGGTACATATGCAGGTAACTCGGGGATACGTGTCTATAAAGAGGGCACATTGTTCTTACCTTTCTTGCTTCATATAGCACTTTCTTTCTACTCTTAGCTATCTTTTTATACCAGACTTAAACATGTTTTTGTTAGTCTTTGGGCTTGGTTTAGTAACCCAAGTGTCAGCCCTTGATGCTTGCCCTAAATGTGGGAGAGTGGAAGTTCCATACCCTCTAAGCACAGGTGACAATTGTGGAGACCTCAGGTACAGAATCTACTGCAACAATGGTACTCTACAATTCTTGTCCTCTCAAGGGTTTTCCTATAAGATCATCAGCATTAACCCTAGTACTTATAAGCTTTTTATAGAACCTCCTATCATACAAAAGAACACTTGTTACTCCGCTGATCTTGATTTAGGAGGCCTACAGCTTGATGAGAACTTACCCTTTAATGTATCTACACATAACACTGTCATGTTGTTTAACTGCTCTAGTAATATTCTGTTATCACCATTGAATTGCACATCAACCTGTTTTTGTAGGAAATTTGAGGAAGAAAAAGAAAGAAGTGGATGCAATGGTACCCTTTGTTGCCATTTCTTGAAAGATGCATCAATGACCTCTCATAGGATTAGGGTTAGGACTGGAGGATGCACAGCTTATACTTCTGTTGTGGATATAAAGCCTGAAGATACTGTTGATGCATGGAACTATGGCATTGAGCTGCAATGGATGCCTCCAAACTGAAACCTTGTTTTGGGGTCACTGTTTAATTTTGTAATGTGATTTCAACAGATGGAATTTGGCAGGGATTATAGTTGTATCTCCTATTGCCTATGAAGAACATGGGTGCTTGTTATGTTTTTTCTGTATTTTTTTTCCTGGGTTTATTATGCTAAGAGTGCTTTAAATCACCAGTTTGTTTAACATCCTATGGCTACGATATGATGCATTGGTTATTTTCCTCCCATGTCTTTTGCACATCGAAAATATATTCTGCCTCTATTTTGCTGTTGGCGATCTATAAAAGTTGGACATCTTTTTCTACATTTTAGAATTGATTTTTATCCCTTCTCTTTGGCAACTTTTTTTTAACCAAGAGACATTCATTAACAGATAAGTTACTACAGATACAGTTTCAATACATCTTTGAGCCATTTGTACTGGCAAGGAAGGAAGATTGGAACAAAAAGAAAATCCAGGGCTTTCCTAGCCATATGATGGGCTGCCCAATTACCCTCTTGCTTGATGAAAGCAAAGGAACAAGATTATAAATGAGAATCAAGGCCGGAAGTATCTATACTAACAGAATTAGGAAGAGGGCGGAGGGGCGACTAAAGCATTTGTACCTTGAATATCATTCTTGACATCATACTAGTGATTTACTGATTTAGAAACAAATTAATATCCAAAATGGGAATACAACTTTGAATCCCACCAAATAATAATAATAATAATATCTCATTTGTTTCACCATTGGGCTAAGAGCATGTTTGACATTACTATTAGAAAATTTTGACTTTGAGATTAAAAAAATAGAAGAAATTCTTTCCTAAAAAAGTAAAGGTTTTTCAAAATCAAATTTTTACTCATAAAACTCACATTGAAAAAGGTTATATCATTTTTTTTTTATCTTAAAATCAGATTTTTCAATAGTAATGCTAAACATATTCCAATACACTAGTAGTATATTCCTAAATAATAATAGTTGAAAAGTTATTTTGAATACAAAATGAAAGAAATAAAATATGAATATGTGATTTAACATTCTTTTATTTGAATTCTAAAATTTGATTTGTATTAAAATAATATTATCATATATTGCATTAATTATATAAGTAACATATAATATTGACAATAAGGTGGCATAACACATCAACTGATAGTACTTATCTTGATACATTGATTAATACATCATTAATTTAAAAAAAAAGATTAAAAATATGATATAATTTAATATTTTGTATTAAATTCTGAGATTTTAATTGATATCAGTGTATATACCTTATGTTATTAGTCATTACTTGATGCAGTATAAACTATCCATTTAACAGCATTTATGATGTGACATGATTTTTATAAAATCATAATTTCCTAAAAAAAAAAAAACAAAGGTCATACTTAAAATAGTGAATTTTCATTTGTAACTTCAAATTTTAAAAATTAAGAAAACAAAAATAACAATCAAATAGACAAAATAAAAATAATTTAAATATACTGATTTACTAAAAATAGTTCGAAATTTAATTTTAATTTTTTGATTAAAAATATCGATATCTTGGTACAATACTATTAATGTGAGTGAACAATATTAGTCAATTTACCAGTCATCTAACTACCCAAGTATGATGCATAATATTATATTGACATTAAAATTTCAAGGCCTAAATTTAAAATTTATAAATTAAAAAAATTAAAAGTAAACTACAAATCCTTTTCCATACTTTTGTCGTTTGATATATTTCGGTGGATCTCATCAACCGACTTTAATGCTATATTAACATTTTAGACTGTATCATATGCGTTGTCATTTATGTGATTAATAGCACATAACAGAAAGTATCATTTTGATAAAAACTAAACCTTAATTTTTAAAAATAAATAAATCGCGAGACTTTTCTGTAATTTGCCACAAAAAAAAAAAAAATCACTAGCAAGGAAAGATCAAAGACACCTCCGTTAAGTACACCTATAATTTGATGATTCTCAACATTTTATAAAGAAGCCATAGAAGATTTTTTTTCCTTGCACCTGCTAAATGCCATTCATTTGTATTTTTTGGCTGCATTTGCAAATCACATGGATAGGAGAAAGAACACTTCCAAAAATTTGGCTTCAGTCCTCAAGGCATCAATAATTCAGCGAAAGCAATCAAGGAATAGACTATCAAAATGTAGAGAACACCAAATTCTTATATATTGTTGTTTGTTGATCTGGTACATCATATCTGGAAGTAAACAATAAGGTAAATGCACAAGGATGGTTACTTTCCACTTAGACACGACAAAGAAGTTGCTGCGATGAACACCTCACTACCCAACCTTCAGTTTTACTTACACAACTCCAAGCTGTTAGCAATCAAACTATCACAAACATATCTATCAGATGGCATCTCTGACCATTGTCAGTTTAGCGAAAGGTGGAACCAACCAGAATTGACACAACCATTGCAAATCGAAACACCTACACTATATTTCTACCTCATTTCTTATACATCTATTGCAATCAGTACCAGAAAGCAAAAAAACCAAGCATGCTCACACTTCCAGCAAATAAAAAAATATAACAAATATTTACTCTGTTACCACAGAATTTTCTATGCAGTCACTGCAGGTCTGCTCGTTCTCTTCCCTTCCATAGCATCTTTCTTTTTTCGGCAGTTGGGGCAGAGGAAGGGGCCTTCCCATGGCGCTGATCCATGTGAGAAAAACGAACCTGAGTTTACTGATAAGCCATCAGTAGGGGTCTGATCCACTTGGCATACAGCACATCTGTACAACCCAGAGTTTGTGTTTGAAGGAAAATCTTTACCCAACCTGCATTTGCATCACAAAAGTTCATAAGGCATTGTGGACCACACATCCTCAAGTCAAGAATACTTCCTACTTCCGACTTCCTACTTTGGTAAAAGCAGCATAACATAGTAAACACCAGAGCATCCGAGAAAGGAATACTAAAAGATACTTCTATGGCAAAGAGGAGGTGTTTATGGTCTTTTATTGTCGTTTCTCACAGAATCTACATAACAAAAACAAATTGCATGTGCATCTGAATTATATCAGAGCAACTTGACGATGGACAAACCTTTCTGCAAGCATAGCAGAACCCTCTTCAAACAACTCCTCTACCACTCCAACAGCAGAAAGCTTATTTGTTGCTTTGTTCACAGAATTTAGAGATTTCTTTCCAAACAGAAGTGAACTAAGCATATTTT